>CM065119.1:0-45000 GCA_033026305.1 Cirrhinus molitorella
TATGTAGTATAGATCCATAAACAAGTATAACGGTGATAAAAATGGACCTTTTTTCATTAAAAAACAGGCCGAAAATAGACATTGGTTGAGCTGAATTACATATGCAAATGAATACAGGTAAAAACGGTTTTAAAAGGATAAAACAAGCTAATTCTGCTGCATAAAAACAAAAGTAAACTTCGCAGACCTACTTTACTGATCGGGAAGACTCCGAAAATATGTTTATCTCAAAACTAATTTGTCACTCACCGTCGAAGGGCCAGGTAGGCCCAAACACAAAACCAGGGTTCAATTCCCATCCATCTTCAGAAGTTATCGCATCCAGCGGTTATCCTTGTGTGAGGGTGATGTCTGTTTGCGGTGCCATAGCTTTTAGGAGGGAGGGCTGGTAGAAGCATGATGCTAGGCATCCGCCAGTCACGACCTTCGACCTTTCATCATCGGAGGCCAATTTTGGCATTTTCATGGAAAATTCAGTTCTAAATTGTACCATTTTAAACACGGCTATTATATCTATGCCTCTAAATACTCTTAGTGACTGACTAACCGTTCAAGTCTAGTATTCCAGCAGGCAACTAACAGATCAACGTTGAACTTTGTGCGCTCGTTTTAGACCTTTTTCTGACGTCTTTTCGGTCCATATTTCGTTTATTAGACGCCCAGCTGTTGCTTTTACATTATTATCTCTACTTTACGTTACGCTATACCTAAAACACTTTTTATCATTCAATGCAAGTAATTAGCGTGTAATGTTCCTAAAACTCATTTTAAAAGGACAATTTTGCTTAAAATTCAACCCAGGCCTCAACTACACAATTGTGGGCCTGACCAAACTCGATTAGCCATAAAAAACATGGACTAAATCTAATCCAAAAACCAACACCCAACCTAAACTTACCATTCGTAGACCTATTGGCTAAATCTAACCCAAACCTCAACCTAAACCTACCGTTCGTAGACCTATTGGCTAAATCTAACCCAAACCTCAACCTAAACCTACCGTTCGTAGACCTATTGGCTGAATCTAACCCAAACCTCAACCTAAACCTACCGTTCGTAGACCTATTGGCTAAATCTAACCCAAACCTCAACCTAAACCTACCGTTCGTAGACCTATTGGCTAAATCTAACCCAAACCTCAACCTAAACCTACCATTCGTAGACCTATTGGCTAAATCTAACCCAAAACCAAAACTAAACCTACCGTTCGTAGACCTATTTCGTTTATTAGACGCCATATTTCGTCCATATTTCGTTTATTAGACGCCTAGCTGTTGCTTTTACAGTACTATCTCTACTTTACGTTGCGCTATACCTAAAATACTTTTATCATTCAATGCAAGTAATTAGCATGTAATGTTTTAAAACTCATTTTAAAGGACAATTTTGCTTAAAATTCAACCCAGGCCCCAACTACACAATTGTGGGCCTGACCAAACTCGATTAGCAATTGGCTATAAGACACTCGCCTGGAATTGATCAACCTAGGCGTGGCCGCCTCGGAGGAGGGTGTCTAATGTTTAAAGTGCCGAAACACCCGATGAACCCGAGGTACATTACTGATGAAAGTGTCTTAAACATTTCCCTCACATAAACATGCTTGAGGGAGTAGAAAAAACAAGAATAATATGTGCCTACCAAAATTAATACTCGTAGGATAAATCTATGGCAAAATGCTGATCTCTAAAACAGATTTAAATCTAGCCCCGAACCAACACTTACCCTAAACCTACCGTTCGTAGACCTATGTGCTAAATCTAAGCCAAAACCAACACTCAGCCTAAATCTACCGTTCGTAAACCTATGGGCTAAATCTAACCCAAAACCAACACACAGCCTAAACCTACCGTTCGTAGACCTATGGGCTAAATCTAAGCCAAAACCAACACTCAGCCTAAACCTACCGTTCGTAAACCTATGGGCTAAATCTAACCCAAAACCAACACTCAGCCTAAACCTACCGTTCGTAGACCTATGGGCTAAATCTAAGCCAAAACCAACACTCAGCCTAAACCTACCGTTCGTAGACCTATGGGCTAAATCTAAGTCAAAACCAACACTCAGCCTAAACCTACCGTTCGTAGACCTATAGATGAAATCGAAGCCAAAACCAACACTCAGCCTAAACCTACCGTTCGTAGACCTATGGGCTAAAGCTAACCCAAAACCAACGCTCAGCCTAAACCTACCGTTCGTAGACCTATGGGCTAAAGCTAACCCAAAACCAACGCTCAGCCTAAACCTACCGTTCGTAGACCTATGGGCTAAATCTAAGCCAAAACCAACGCTCAGCCTAAACCTACCGCTCGTAGACCTATGGGCTAAATCTAAGCCAAAACCAACGCTCAGCCTAAACCTACCGCTCGTAGACCTATGGGCTAAATCTAAGCCAAAACCAACACTCAGCCTAAACCTACCGTTCGTAGACTTACAAATGAATCTAACCCAAAACCAACACTCAGTCTAAACCAAAGAAACCCAGCCCTCCCAACCCGAGTAAATAAAAGCTCAGATAGGCTTCTTTTTAAAGGGAACAAAACAAAACCAATAGGAACGCAGCCCAACGTACATCATTAAAATATAACCATGGAAATGTCTCTAACCAAACCAAAAAACAGATTTTGGAGGGAATGCAATGCCAGACCAGGATTATCGGGCCGATGGCTTGATTCGCTGGTCTGGACCAAGTTATGAGTAGAACTTTGTATTCCTCTAACCAAAAGAATACTAGAACAAAAATCTTAAAGGAGAGTTTCCTCTCAAAAACACAAAATCCTCCCGGCCTAAATAGGAATCATAGTTCATCCTTTCTCAAAAAAATATGCGCCGGCCCGTGCCTTTCCTCGACCTCCCTACTTCAAACCACACAGTCTGGTGAGACGGTGATGGGGGGAGATCGTTGTACTTTCCAAAAACCTAACCCTAACCTAACCCTAACCCTAGACCTAAGGATTTGAAACCTAGCCGTCCCAACCCTAGGGAATAAATGCCCAGATAGGCTAAACTCTTAGGAGGGAACAGAAAACAAAACCAATAGGACCGTAATCCAACATGCGTCATTAAAACATAACCATCGTAACGTCTTCAACCAAACGGAGGAGGAAAAAAACAGATTTTTGAGGGAATGCGATGCCGGGCCAGGATTATCAAGCAGTGACTTTCGAGTTGCGGCTGGATTCGCTGGTCCGGAGTAAGTTTAGTCAAAAACTTTGCATTTCCAGATCCAGTTAAGGTTCAGACCTAACCATCACATTAAACAAGACTGGGATACATCTGAATTCTTGGTCTTCCACATTACTAGCCCTACGCCCAAAGAGGCTTTTCTCCTAGACAGGAGACAGATCAACGCTTACCTGGTATAGTCTAACATGCGTCGGCCCGTGCACTTCCCTCAGACTCCCTACTCCAAACCTTCCTAGACGGGTGCTAGGTTGGGGGGAGCTGTTGTAATTTTTCTAACCTAACCCTAACCTACCGTTCGTAGACTTACAAATTAATCTAACCCAAAACCAACACTCAGCCTAAACCTACCGTTCGTAGACTTACGAATTAATCTAACCCAAAACCAACACTCAGTCTAAACCTAAGAAACCCAGCCCTCCCAACCCGAGTAAATAAAAGCTCAGATAGGCTTCTTTTTAAAGGGAACAAAACAAAACCAATAGGAACGCAGCCCAACGTACATCATTAAAATATAACCATGGAAATGTCTCTAACCAAACCAAAAAATAGATTTTGGAGGGAATGCAATGCCAGACCAGGATTATCGGGCTGATGGCTTGATTCGCTGGTCTGGACCAAGTTATGAGTAGAACTTTGTATTCCTCTAACCAAAAGAATACTAGAACAAAAATCTTAAAGGAGAGTTTCCTCTCAAAAACACAAAATCCTCCCGGCCTAAATAGGAATCATAGTTCATCCTTTCTCAAAAAAATATGCGCCGGCCCGTGCCTTTCCTCGACCTCCCTACTTCAAACCACACAGTCTGGTGAGACGGTGATGGGGGGAGATCGTTGTACTTTCCAAAAACCTACCCATCTCCCACCCCTTGGAGCAAGTCCCTCCCTCCCAACCCTATATGACTCGCCCTCCTCACCCTGAACCTGACACCTACCCATCTCCCACCCATTGGAGCAAGCAAAGCAACTGGGACTCGCCCTCCACCACCCTGAACCTGACACCTACCCATCTCCCACCCCTTGGAGCATGTCCCTCCCTCCCAACCAATGGGAAACTATAGGAACGACCGCACAAAAACCACTCGCAACCTAACCCAAGCGCTCAAAACACAACCAGATCGCTCAAAACCAACACAAAACACACAGAAACCACTCAAAAACACCACAAAACACACCAGAACCACTCAATAACAACAAAAAAACACACCAAAAACACAAAACACACCAGAACCACTCAAAAACACACCAAAACCAACACAAAACACAAAGAAACCACTCAAAACCACCAAAAACCCAACAAGACCACTCAAAAACACTCTTAGACACTTCAAACCAACACAAAACACACCAAAAAGCACAGCAGCACCTCACCAAACCACTCAAAAGCAAACGAAACCTCGCCAAACCACTTAAAAGCGCTTCAACCACGACCAGACCTCTCAAAACCACTCCAAAACCATCAAAAACAACAACCTGCACCAAAACCACACCACAACCTAACCAAACCGCCCCAAAAGCCATCCAGACCTCTCCAAAAGCGCTCAAATCCAACCAGGCCGCTCAAACACACCAAAACCCAACCAGACCGCTCAAAAACACACCAAAACCCAACCAGACCACTCAAAAACACTCAAAACCACAACAAAACCACACCAGGACACCCAAAAAACTCACAACCTCACCAAACCACTCCAAAGCACTCATAACCCAACCAGAAGGCTCCAGAAGCGCTCGAAAACCCAAACGGCACACTCAAAACCTGCAAAAACCCAACAACGCCACTCAAGACCACTCAAAAACACCCGAAACCCAAACAGACCGCTACCAAAGCGCTCAAATAACCCAATGGAACCTTCGGTACCAGCAAAAACCCAACCAGACCACTCAAAACCACACAAAACCACCAAAAACCCAACCAGGCCGCTCAAGACCAGGTGCAATCGAAAGCCCGCCCCACAATTAGTATACCCACCAAATTTGGGACCTCCAGCACTTACCGTTCCCAAAAGCGTCAGGGGGTATCAATTTGGGGGGGGGTATCAATCATCGCATTTATCTATATAACCTAACCCTACCCCTAGGACGACTCTTACCCCTAGGACGACTCTTACCCCTAGGACGACTCTTACCCCACAAAACCAAATAACATTAGTACACACACACACACACACACACACACACACACACACACACACACACAAAAAAAAAAATATAATAATAATAATAAATAAATATATATATACACACACACACACACACACACACACACACACACCCAACTATTTCTTTTATTCAAACACACTTCAACAAAACATGCAATTACATTGCCAAACATCATTACATCTCCACAAACAAAAACCTAAAAACACTTTCACTGACAATAAATTAGAAATAACTCTCGTAAAATTCATCCTTACACAGACAATCTCTATGGCATGTAATGTGCATTTATGCCTTCAAGGAACAAAACAACAATGCCTGACTTGCGTGGTACTGTCCATGATAACCCAGTGGTTTAATGAGCTTAATGGGGACACGATGACTTGAATTCAACAGAGCTCAGAGCAAAGATAATGTTGGCAGATCTGCAAAGCTGATCAAGCTGGAACCGCTACCCTGGTGTTCTATTGGTTTTCATACCTGAGAGCAGGCAGAGCTGGGCATACACATGCTTTATAAATTAGGCCCCAGAACTGCAAAAACAACCACACAAGCCTTACAAAACTTCTGAATATACATAAATTAGTCAAGGCAACTACAGTCATAACTTTTATTCAATACAAAAACTGAGATTCACCAAAAAATATAAAAATTCAAGACAACACATTACCCTCATTGTGCAGGACATTTTTTTTTAAATGACAGACAAACAAAGATAATAAATCTAATACATACCATACATGAGGCAAAAAAAAAAAAATTACAACAAATACAAAAAAAACATAACAGATGTACATCAGCAGACAAAACAGGAACATTACAAGGAAACTCAATACTCTTAATCAAGAAGTAAAGGGGAAACAAAAACAGGATAGACAAATATCAAGCTATAAAAAGACAATATGACCACAAGTGACAGGCACATGCATAAACTACTGAATAAATACCAAGCAACACTACAAAGCATCAAACAGGCAAGAATCCTATAGAAAACAAAAAAAGACAAGACAAGATCAACATGGAGCTGGCAATCTAAATGGTCTGACGTGAATCTGGATGAATGCTTTTGATCTCTTGTCAAATGTTCAAAGTCAGTGCATCTATACTGTTGTGTCACAGTATATAATCATTAATGTTAACATTATATAAATTGTACAAACTTTAATTATTGTACAATTCTAATTTAACAAACTTTATTGTACAAACTTTTAATTTGCTGTTAAGCTGCTTTGAAACGATTTGTTTCGTGAAAAGCGCTATACAAATAAACTTGACTTGACAGTGCAGATTTATTTTCACAGGATTTCACCTATTCTTTGCTCAAGATCTACCAAGGGAACCAATAATTTGGATATAATGAAAGGATCCACCCTGTTCTGCTCCTTAATCAAGTTCTAGAAGTAACATTGGTTGATCAGGATGCGTTGAAGGATGTTTAAAGGTGCTGTATGTAAGATTGACACTCAGTGGTTGAACTAGGTACTGCACTCCAATTTCAAAATGTTCAACACACAGGTTGCCAGACAGATGACACCAACTGGAATGAACCAGACCATTAAAAAAACAACAACAACAACAACAACAAAAAAAAAAAGAGCCTTAAAACAAACTTGATTAGCTAATGTATACGTTTGCAATATTTGTATTGTTTGCAAAGTATAAACCGTCTCATGTAGATTTTTATAAATCTGAATCAGTGTTTAATTTCGGAGGCTGCTGCATCATCTGGAGGCAACATTTGTTGGCCACATACATTCAGGTGGCTCAGTTGTAAATCACAATCAAGTAGACTTCTTACTAGAACCAAAAAGTATGAGCATATTAGCCCGCTTCTGTCAACACTGCACTGGCTGCCTATTAAACATCCTATTGATTTTAAAATCTTGCTAATTACTTATAAAGCCCTCAATGGTTTAGCTCCTCAGTACTTGATGGAGCTCTTATCACATTATAGTGCCTCACGCCCGCTGCGTTCTCAAAACTCTGGCAATCTGATAATACCCAGAATATTAAAATCAACTGCAGGTGGCAGATCATTTTCTTACTTAGCACCCAAACTCTGGAACAATCTCCCTAATTCTGTTCGGGAGGCAGACACACTCAGTCAGTTTAAATCTAGACTAAACACCCATCTCTTTAACCTGGCCTACACTTCACGGATTTGAATATTAGTAATATTTAAATCTGTTAAAGGATTGTTAGGCTGCAATAATTAGGTCAACCGGAACCGGGAACACTTCCCATAACACCTGATGCAAGAAAAATGAAATCTATGCTAATATTGTCTGTCTCCTGTTTATTCCGAGGTCAGATCCAGTCTGAATCCTGAAGAGCCACTGCAGTTTCCCTTGATCCAGTTTGTATCCAGATGGTGGGTCAGTCAAGTCAAGTCAAGTCAGCTTTATTTATATAGCGCTTTTTACAATACAAAATTGTGTCAAAGCAACTTTACAGTATCAAATGGGAAAGTAATATCAATAATTCAAAAAGAAACGATTTTAATTCCTTAATTTGAGGAAATTAATCAATAGTTCCAAATTAATAAATTGTTTGTCCCCAATTTAGTTGTTGTCCCCAACTGAGCAAGCCATAGGCGACAGTGGCAAGGAACCAAAACTCCATCTGTGACACTGATGGAGGAAAAAAAAAAAAAAAAAAAAAAAAAAATTCAAAAAACATCATGTGCTACGTAAAGTACATATAGACCACCTCTACAGGTCTGTATGGGAGTACAAACTACTGGTTTATTGGTCAGAGGACAACTGACCCCCCCTGACTGAGCCTGGTTTCTCCCAAGGCTTTTTTTTTCTCCATCAGTATCACAGATGGAGTTTTGGTTCCTTGCCACTGTCGCCTGTAATATTAGTTATGTGCGCTGCACAATAACATTTAACATTTAGTATTTACTGTGATTCATACGGACATTGGATGTTGCTGTAGTTTCTCTGCTGTTGTGTCTTTTGTTGTTTTCTTAACCCTTTCCTAACCCTAATTTAAAAAAAAAAAAAAAAAAAAAAAAAAAAAAAAAAAAAAGGGCTGTGAATGATTATCTGAAGGGCTGTTATGTGTTATCCGTGTTACTGACAGGCCGGAGGAAAAAAAAAAAATAATTATTGAAATGTGTTGTCTGTTGTATGTTCTATGTTCCGTCATGTTTTTCATTTTCTGTTGTTTTCTTTCAGTTTAAGAGATATAAAAAGGTTCCCCTTTTTGTGGTCTTTTTCAACCTAGAAATTAACTCTGGTTTTACACATGAAATCACGTTAATGAAAAATAAATAATAAAATGAAACAGGTGTATCAAATTACTTTGTAAAATACATTTAGATTCATTTCAACACACGTTTCAACGTTTTTTAAAATGGAATTGCATTTTGGTCATTATAATGGTTGGCCATGTTCAGAAACATTTTTTCGGAGTAATAATGATTCACAGGTTTCATAAATTTAGACTGTCCTCAGAAGTCATATGTTCAAAGAAATGTAATTAAATCCATGTAAGTGTTGGAGTTCATACTGCAATATTCAAATACAATTTCTCAGATACTGATAAAAACGTATTTTCTTCCATTACTCTGGTTTTTGCTGAAAATGGTAAGATTTTTTTTTCCAAATGAATGATAAAGTAATCAAAACGTAATAACTTGTTAACATCATAAAATTCACACTAACTCAATAGAGACATACTAGTACTGCTCCATTACTTTAATGATTTGCATGAACAACCATTAAGAATTGTAACTGGTTTTATTTAGAACACTTCTCCCCACTGGGACTTTTGACAAGTGCCTGTTTTTGGAACATTTACATCAAGATAACAGCCATTTAGTAATGCTTTGACATTTTTTGAGAAAGTTTCTGAATGTTTTAAACCTTTTACATTTGCAAAGAAAGAAAGGATAAAAAGGACTTTGTATTACTTATTTCCTTTTGAACTGTAGACGTTTTTCTTCAAGCTTTTTTCCAAACTTTTCAAGTTCTGCTTTTTTTTCTTTGGCTCCGTGTCTCAAGGACTTTGATTTTGCTATCAGACTTAGCGGTCCTGTACTTTCAGCTTTCAAGGCGTATTTGTCAGCCGAATCAACAAGAACCTGCATGTCTCTCTCCATTCTTTTTTTCTTTGACTGAAGCTCCTCAATTTCCTCAAACAGTGCTTTTCTTTTTTGATTCTTTGCTTGCGTTTCTTCTCTCTTTTTCCTTTTCCTCCAAACTTGCCATGCATCTCTGTCTTGCGCATAATACAGAGAGAAGTTATTTGTCAATTGCAACATTTGTAATTCCGCCAACAACCCGAAGATGATCAGCAATGACTCTGAGCTCTATAAGCATCTTCAACAAGGTTCTCCACTTCAATCTTTCGGTTGACAGAAAACCCCCTCTCTACTGTTCCTTTGCCCACGAGACAGTAGCAGGATTTGACAGCACATTTTCCAGAGTTTCTGGAATTCCTTTTCTTTGGACATGCAGCTATGCAGGAGAGTGTCTACTCGATCGCATAATGGGTTGAACTCAGCAAATGTAGAATTGTTTTTCTGCACAACATCAATGAAATGGGCATACTGCAGAAGAATTTCATCACAGTCCTGGTCATTGACCCTCCCTTGATCTACCAGATAGGCAACGGTAGCGGTCTAAGCATGCCCTTCAACTGGTCAGTTTCATTTTCATCTGACATCTTCACAGGATCCAAGAATCCCATATTTTTCACCAAGATGTATTTCAGGGGAGACTTCTATTGAAGTTTGTCAACCATACCAACAAGACCATCTCTGCAAGAACGCCTGAAATTCATAAGGGTGCTTGCACCAACTTTTTGCCTTGTCCTCAACTCCTTTAGGATTCTGTTGGTGACATACCCAAGGTCGACACTTGAGCAGTCCATGTGATTTGTTGGCAACTTAATGTCAACATCAAGGAGATTTTTCACAGACTTGACTTCCTGCATGATCTCTGGCTTGATAAATCTACACATTAGAGTCTTCAACATTTTGTGAAGATCTGCAGCTAGGAATGGGACTATTGGTTTATCTGTTTGATACTTTGTCAGAAATGGAGTGACAGCCTTACTCACTGATAAAGCAAAGTTGATCCGTGCTTCCAGGAGAGGATTCTTTATTGCTTGACAGACTTCATCAAATTACTTGGTATCAGGATTTGGTGTTCTTTTCTCTTCAACAGCACTTACATATGTGGCCAAGTTTGGCAAGATCTGCAATGCTCTCTCCAACACTGTTTTCAACCCATCTTGTTGGGCAGAATGATAGTGGAAGAAGACAGTCTTGTGCATTAGTGACTCTAATATATTCCTCTCGACGAGCAGGGCAATCATGTAGGAGCTGGTATATTGAACGTTGAAAACCATCAACCCTCCAACCTGTTGATGAAAGCCCTTTCTGAAAAAAAAAAAAAAGCCTAAATGTGTGCTAAAACACTGAATATATAAACACTCTGGTCTGCCTGTAGAAACACCTTTTTTTTGTAAAAGTTATTAGTCAAAATGCTGTACTATAAACTATACTACTTTCCAAAGAAAGTATGGTCAAGAAGGCTATTCTAAACAGTAATAAAGTCCTACTGAAACCAGACCTCATTTTTACCCCGACGGAAAGCACATTTACTGAATCGTTCCCTATCCATCTACATTGTGCACTACCTTCTATTCAACATACAGAAAGTACTAAATCTGTGAACAAGTGACGATCTCAGCCGTAGCTTCACTGTCTATTTATAATGTAGGGGGCGGGAGAGCATTTGTTTGGACAGAAGGTTTGATGAGAATCTGAAGTGCAGCATGTTGTCATCAAAATCGTTAATTCATATTGGCGGAAGTGTTGATGAGACTAAGATTTGAATATTCATATCTTGCAAATGTGAATTTTGTTTTGGAGCAAAAGATATGATTGTAGATAACCTTAAGGCTAACATACTCATACCAACCCCCCCCCAAAAAAAAAAAAAAAAAAAAAAAAAAAAAAGATGAATTAATTTATCTCTCTTTCCTTTTGATGTCATGGGGACTTTAATGCATCAAAGACAGTGGCTAATAAACAGGACTGCGGAAGAACACTGTAGCCGGAGCTACTTCTCTGTGTCTGTCTATGACGAGTCACAACTGCTGGGTTCATCTGCAGTAGGGGCAACCCAAGCCATATACAGTAGTTAAAATATAAACACTTTTGGCAGAGGGGAATATGCCACCGCCTTGTGGGGGAATACATTAAGCACTTATTCTAAAGAAGACAGAGTGAGACCCACCCAATGATTTTAGTCTTCGTACAAGTGTGAGTTGCACCACTTTTGACTTAATACAATGTTTATGTAGACAGAATTTCAATTTGTTTTCTTTTCTTTTACAGAAAGAGATAATGAACTTCAGTCAACTCTGAATACAGTGGGGGAAAAAAAAATAAGATATACAAAATCGTTCACGCTCGAACACTACAAAGCAGCATCGTATGGTTTCGTTGTCTATCACAGGTCTAAATATAACTTTTTCGTCATAAACTACTCGAAGACCAACACATTCTTCTGCGCAAAGCAGCTCTCGCTCTGTCTGATGTTCCCCTCTCTCGTGCGCAATACGCAATGGCGGCGCCCGCGACAACAAGTCAAAATAAAAGTCTCATCCAACAAAATATGTAGATCACCTAGACACGTACTATAAGTGTATCATAGTGATTAAAGATAAGACAAAAACACGGATTGGAAAATGGATTCATGATGTATTTGTTCAATAAAATGTAAATAATATGCCTTATTAACACCCCGCCCAGTACGAAAGCAAGGGGAACTGTTCGAAAGTGCAAACACTTGGACACTGCTTCTAATATGATTTTCAAAATCCGAAACAAATATTCTAGTAAAAAGGAATTACTGTTTCATGTCATGATTTTTGCTAAGCTCCTAAGGTTAGCCATCCGATTGTATCCAGACAAACGCCTAACGAACATTTACTGATCAGAATAACTTATAATCATTCTCAACATGAATACATACAAAAGTAAAGCTTAGCTATAGTTCCATACAACATATATTTAACTGTATGAGATTATATTTACCATTTGCTTGACTCTTCATTGCTTGTTGATGTCCTACGCATTTTGCATGGCTCTTCAGTGCAGACTCCCCCATGGAATCCAATTTGATGCTTTTCTTGCAAATTGTGCATCGTGCTAAATGCACATCTGTTGGAACTTTCAGTAACCAGTTCTTATATAGATCAATATAAGATTCACGAGTCGTTGAATTTGCACTTCCCTGGCGTTTGGCTTGTTGATTAGCTCTGCTTATCCATAGGTTCACGCAGGGCTGCGCATCAGCTCACACACACACACACACACACACACACACACACACACACACACACACACACACACACACACACACACACACACACACACACACACACACACACACACACACACACACACACACACACACACACACACACACACACACACACACACACACTTTTTTTCCCGCTAACGTTACCCCGCCCCCAATTATTAACGCTGTTCTTTGAGATCACATATAGGCCCGTTTTACTGCTATTATACAATAACAAAATTATTTAAAATTTTAATTCAAGCACTTTCAAGGACCTATAATTTCCCCCCCCCCCCCCCCCCCAAAGTACTTTCCAGGCCTTGAATCCCTGTGTCTGAAATTCAAGTACTTTCAAGGCGCGTGGGAACCCTGCATTAGGGTTAGATGTAAACCACATAAAACGCAAGCGAAATGCATAAAGAGCAAACTTCCAAGTATTTATGAGAAGCAAACCTGTTCAAGAGAATATGGCATCATTGTGTAGTTGAATCTGGCTCTATAAATGACAAAGAAATTGAAGCGATATTCTCCACACGTTTAAAAAGGCCAAGTGCAAATGAGGCGAGAACAGCTTTGATGACATGAAGCTTATTCAGGTAAATACTGAAGTACTCAATGTAAAGGATAACACATCAAACTCCAAGATCACAGCTAACCTGAGGAAAAGTACCCATGAGATTACATTTAGGCATTTGGCAGACGCTTTTGTCCAAAGCGACATACAGTTGGGAGAACATAGTGCGATTCTTCTTAAGGAGACAAACAGACACAGGCAGTGCTATAATACCAGATTTCAAGTGGTGCTTCAGACAAGTACAAGCTAGAAAGGGAAGGAATAAAAGAGATTAATTTTTTTTTTTTTTTTTTTTTTTTTAAAATGGTAACAGCAAATAGAGTTGAAAGAGATGAGTTTTAAGCTGTCGCTTGAAGCTTGTCTGGTCATCAAAGATGACACCCAGATTCCTGATTGAGTTTGAAGAAGTGATTGTGGAAGAGCCCAGCTGGATGGTGAACCCATGCTGTAAGTTTGGAGTGCAAGGAAAAACAAGAAGCTCAGTTTTTGCCAAGTTAAGCTGGAGGTGATGTTCTTTCATCCACGTTGAGATGTCCGCCAAGCAGCCTGAGATCCGTGCAGGTACTGTTGGATCATCTGGTTGAAATGAAAGATGGAGTTGTGTGTCGTCAGCATAGCAATGGTAGGAGAAGCCATGTGACTCTATGATGGGACCCAGTGATGTTGTGTATATGGAGAAGAGGAGAGGACCAAGAACCCCAGTGATCAGTTGATGTGTTTTAGATACCTCTCCTCCCCAGGTTACCGTGAATGACCTACCGGTGAGATAGGATTCAAACCAGCGAAGCGGAGTTCCTGTGATGCCCAGCGATGAGAGGGTGGACAGGAGGATCTGATGGTTGACGGTGTCAAAAGCAGCGGATAAATCGAGCAGAATTAGAACTGATGATTTAGAATCAGCTTTTGCTGTCCGCAAGGCTTCAGTAACTGACAGTAGCGCAGTCTCAGTTGAGTGGCCCCTCTTGAAACCTGACTGGTTAGGATCCAGTAAGTTGTTCTGTGAAAAGAACAATGATACCTGGTTGAAAACAACTCGTTCGAGGGTTTTTGCTATGAATGGAAGCAGAGGGACGGTCTGTAGCTGTCAAGAAGTGAGGTGTTGGTTTCTTAAGCAGTGGGGTTACCCGAGCCTGCTTAAAAGAAGTTGGAAAAGTGCCTGTGAGGAGTGATGTATTTATGATGTGTGTGAGTGCTGGTAAGACAGTAGGATAGATTGCTTGAAGAATGTGTGAGGGGATGGGATCAAGTGGGCATGTTGTAGGGTGGCTGGAGAGGAGAAGTTTTGATACTTCTGTCTCAGTGAGGGGACAGAAGGAGAAAGTGAGAGTGTTCGAAGTGGGTGTGGTGGGTTGTAAGTCATGTGTATGAGGGGCTAAGAATTGTTTGCTGATTGTTCGAGTTTTGTCTGTGAAGAATTGTGCGAAATCATTAGCTGTTAGTGTAGTGGTGGGTGGTGGTGGAGGGGGACAGAGGAGAGAGTTAAATGTTTTGAAGAGATTGCGCATGTCAGAAGCACTATTGATCTTGTTATGATAATATGAGGATTTGGCAGTGTGGAGTTGAGTAGAAAAAGCAGAAAGCAACGATTGGTACATACTCAGGTCAGACGGGTGTTTAGATTTGCGCCATTTTCTTTCTGCTCGCCTGAGTTTGGACCGATGTTCACGAAGAACATCAGTCAGCCAGGGGTTAGAGGGGGTAGCCCGTGCTGGCCTGGTGGAAAGAGGACAGATATCGTCGAGACAAGACTTTAAGGTGTTGCATAAGGTGTCAGTGGCTGCATCCACATCCAGAGATGAGAAATGGGTAGGTGAGGGAAGAGAGGAGGAAAGTACAGAGGAAAAAAGTGTGAGGGTGAGAGGGAGCGTAGGTTTCGTCTGAAAGTAACCGGTAGAGGGGTTGGTGATGCATAGGTTGAAAGCTGAATATTAAATGTAATAAGGAAATGGTCAGAGACGTGTAGGGGTTTGACCAGGATGTTGTCAGCGATACAATTGCGAGTGTAAATTAAGTCAAGTTGGTTGCCAGATTTGTGAGTGCTCGTAGTGGTAAGGCGTTTGAGATCAAATGAGGCAAGAAGTGAATGGAAATCGGTAGCATAAGGCTTGTTAAGATGAATGTTAAAATCACCAAAGACCAAAAGTGGACTGCCATCTTCTGGAAAAGAGGATAGCAGTCCATCCAATTCTTCTAGAAAGGTGTTTAGAATTTGGCCTGGAGGGCGGTAAATGACCACAACCTGGAGTTTTACAGGAGCTGTGAGTGTTATTGCATGACATTCAAATGAGCTATGATTGCATATGGGTGAATGTGTTGTGTATTTCCACTTGTCAGAAATGAGCAGACCAGTTCCCCCACCCCGCCCAGTCTGACGCGGAGTGTGAGAAAAAGTAAAATTCTTAGAGAGAGCAGCGGGGGTTGCTGAGTCTTCTGGACGAATCCAGGTCTCAGTCAAGCCCAAGATGCTAAGATCAGATTGTATGGAATAAGCAGAAATGAAGTCTGCTTTGTTAACTGCGGACTGACAGTTCCAGAGGCCAACAGAAAAAGCAAGAGGTGGAGTAGCGGATGTAACGATAGGACGTAGGTTAGCAAGATTGCGATGCCGTTTGCGTGAGGAGTTAGTGCGTGGTTGAGTGACAACCGGAATATATTGAAAACGCATGATAGAATTGGCAGGCAAAAGAGAGGAGAGAGAAAATGAAAGTACTTGTGTGCGTTGTCGGTTTCGTTGCTCGGTTAAGTCGCGCAGGAAAAGTCGCAGGTCTTTACTTTCGTCGGTCTTCACGCGAGGGCTGAACGCTTCCGCGTCAGCTTTCAGATGTCAAATAAATACTCAATCGAACAATAATTAGGGGGGAAAAGCCGTTACGCCTACTGCTTAATTCACCCGAAAGCAAGGCAAATGGCTCAAATAGAAACTAAACCGAGACACTTAAGTGCTTGCAGGAAGGCAGCAATAACAATAACAACAGCTTGGTTTCGCCGACGGCTTACTAGTCTAATTTTAATAAGTGCTATCAAAACTACAATTTCAAATTACACCACGATAATAGTTACTAAAATGTACGAAACGAAAAACAAAAGTTCTAGCAGCAACTTGCAAAGTACACAACTCTAAATGAAAAAGTATTACGCAAACACTTACGCTTAGCACGCTGTGCTCGTTTCCTTCTCGGTGAAAAAGTCGCTTCTTCGATTAAAATAGATCTTAAATGCATAAGGAGTTTTTCCAAACTGAAAATTATTATTTCAAGATATTACAGAAAGCAAACATGCCAGTTTGGCGTGTGGTCTGGAAGAAAGAGAAGTCATGTCATCTGGTAGAATCAAGGTCTCACTCCAGCCAAAGATGAGATGACAGAAGCTACAGCAAAATAAAATAAAAAAAATAAATAAATCTGCACTTGCCTACCTTTATAAGTCAGGTTTTCACTCTTCCTGCGTTACTGCAAAAAGATTGTGTAGTGCACAATTGAGTGCTCATTTAATTAAAAAATAAATACAATTTATAAATAAAAATGTTTGAACAAAGTTTAAAGAAATGCTAATCATACTATTGAAACTATAGAAAACAGAATAAAACCATGTTTGGGGCACCCCATCTATCTGAAATATGAGGTCAGCAGCAGTGGATTTACACCTGAAGGTGACAGACTCTACCCACTACCTAGCATTAACTGCAATAGAGATCATATTGTCCACCACAAATCTTACTGAGGAACATGGTTTCAACCCAGTAAATAGAGCAGTATAAACAGTGTAGTGAATATTAAGAACCACAGGAGGACTAACCTCAGCAGCTGTTGATTGGAGAAACCACTAGGCTTGTCACGATTATTAAATAACTGTAATGAGGGCACCGAAGCCGAGGTAGAATCCATATGCGAAAGATTAATAGGTGCTGAAGCAGAAATGATAATACAGGCAAGGGGTAAATATCAAAGTAGCACTCCAATCTGTCAACAAATCCAGGGATGATCCGCAAGACAATGGCGAGTAAACAGGCAGGAGGTCGAAGCCAAAATTTCAGTCCAATCCAATCAACAAGACAAAAGGGATAATCCAAATAAACGACAAACGAAGAAACAGGCAAGGTCATTCACAGATATCAGGCAGAGAATAATCAGAACAAACGCTTGGTAAGGCAGAATAACTGGCAATACTTCACAAGGAGTGAATGGCAGGCCTCAGTTTAAGTAGGAACCAAACAGGAAGTGATAGCAGAAGCAGCAGAGTGAGTGGAGCACAGTCAGTATACGGGAGAGGGCTCCCTCTGCTGGACAGGTGTTACAATAACCATCTGATCGCAATCATTTCACCTAACTGCGGTCAAATCAGACAACCGCGATTATGGCGTTCCTTTAGCAAAAAAGGCAGTGTAAATTTAAATAGAGAGACAACCGCATTTAAATGCGGGATAGAAATCCCTTAAGTTATCCTTACATCAATTTACATGTACAGAAAAAAAAGTGTTGCTCTGGTACTGCTTTCCCTGTGATTTATCCATGGATGCACCACACATACTACAGAAGAATAGACACATCTATGCACGTTAAAAACTGAACTACTAGTTGTTAATGAGGTTTCGCACACAATGCATTAGAGCCCGAGACCGTCCCGAGCCTGTCTTTTTACCCCCTTCTCCCAAAACAGCTTATACTACTGGTTTACTGGTTTCAACTATTAAAAATTAGGGGTCGATCGATTATCGGACCGACCGATTATTGGCGCCGATATTACGCATTTTTACGATTATCGGAATCGGTGATTTTCAAAACCGATTTGCCCATAAAAATAATACAATTTTGAAATGCGCTATTTGGCTCCGACGCAGCCTGTCAGGGTTCACCACTCTGTGCCCTAGAGCAGTCTCCGCCCACCGCGCATCTGATTTGTTGGTAGTCATGAGTCCGACCAATCAACTCGAAGGATGAAGGCACTCTAACACTGGAGCTGCGGCGACGATCAGTTGTTTGCCGCTCAAAGGGTAGTCAGCAGCAGACCTTGCTTGTGTTTCGGTAAATCACAATCCTCTACGCTGAAGTTGCAAAAACACCTCATATTATCTCTGATTTCCCCGATGCGGAAAACGCGGACAGAATCGCGAAATCTAGTCATATAAATGGAATGTACTGTATAACGTTAACACCAAATGTCACGGAATTTGTCAAAGTTTGGATGAATTAATCAAAAGTAGGTCCGTACACTTAAATTGACTCATGCTATAGACTAAACATTAAGCCGCAAACAGACTATTTAAATTAGGGCTGTCAAATGATTAATCGCGATTAATCACATCCAAAATAAAAGTTTGTTTACATACTATGTGTGTTTACTTTGTACATTTATTATGTACATATAAATACACACATACATATATATATAATATGATATTTTGTTTTAATATATACATACACATTATATATATATAAATAAAATTATACATACACACACGTATACATTTTAGATTATAAATATAAATATTTTTCCTTAATATATACACATGCATGTGTGTGTATTTATATATACACATATTAAATATACACAGTACACAAATATATAGTATGTAAACAAACTTTTATTTTGGATGCAATTAATCATGATTAATCGTTTGATAGCACTAATTTAAATATGAATCCAGCATGTTTTGATTGTCTCTCTATATGACACAGACGCGGTTTTGTTTAATACACAAAGTGCGCGACGCTCGCGGTGTTTTCAGCATCTACAGTCTTACTAAATTTGGACGTAAATACATTAACAACATTCCCAGAACTGCTCTCAGAATCACGTCATGAGCATTTGACTGTTTAATTTGAGTAAAACTATCGTAATATCATATAGGTAAATAGGCAGGGGCGTTGGACGGGGTAATAGTGAAACCGAGTAACAGGTGTTTATTTGATGTCGTGTTTTCAAAAGAGAATTTGTGCTGTTCTGTTGCATTCAGAGACGGAACATAACACGGACAAGTGAACGTTTAGATATTGTTTCAGCTATTAAAGCAGTTCAGTTTTGTATGTAGGGGCCTAATGGAAAAGTGATTAGACATATTTCGTTTCCGTTTTTTATTAAGTTAATTTGGAAAGTTGTTCGGGGGATTTTTTTGATCGTCAAATATATATAGCCTACATTTTTTTAAGTAGCATATCCAACAGCGACCAGCGGAAGACTGTTCATAGCCTGTTTGACCGTTTTGCCTTCTCAAATCATCACGACTGGACTAAAATAAAATCTATAGATATAAAACAGTTAAAGTATAAAACAATGTTGGTTTAAACGTTAAACCTAGATAAATGTATAAGCGCATATCCAGTCGTTTGTGCGGAGAGTGGAAGAATCTACTTTGCAGAACATTGAGGCGCCAGCGCCTTCACTTGCATTTTTTCCAGAGGAAACAATTTAAAATTCTCCATCAAAACAATACATGCCTTACAGACATGATAAATGCATATATGGAGAACTTTAAATTATTGCTTAACGAAATAAAACAAATCAAAAATAAAAACTCTTTCATTATGTAGCTAATCTGTAAAGTTGCATTTTTCCCTTCAAAAGAGGAGATTTCGAGTGCGACACCGATTCAGAATACACTAGTTTAATCATAAATAATTCAAATATCTCCTTACCCTTCGACACATTCATTGTTATTTATTTTTGCCGTGCTTTGTGGCAAGTTTCAGCCTACTGCTTGAAAGCGAAGCTTCACTGAAGGCACTGCTGCTGGCTGAGACACTAAACGCCGTCCGAGCCGCTCCCGAACGTAAAAGCTAAAGTGAAGTCTCACTAGCGGCAATTTTTTTAATCACCATAACTGATGAAAACGTAGAACGTTCATTAGCAAAACGAATAAGAAAGCTTGGAGGCACAGCATACATCTTGATGCAGGCTAATATAAAATAAAAATAAACAGTTTTAATAAATACAAATCAGCAAACACTGTGGAACCAATTAAATATGAAAATTCCACTTAGATAAATGGCAGAGGTCAACAGGCTTTTCAAAATCCAAAATATTTTTTAAACAGGAGCTTTTGCATTTCGTTTAAAAGTCCTTTTTCTCATCTCTCTTCTTGTCTGTCACCAACTCACTCTTTTCACGTGATAATTTAAATTTTACAAATGTTTACAGAATGCTGCTGGGGGCTCCCTGCACTTTTTATGTTATTATTATTATTATTAATATTGATGTTTATTTAATATTGTTATTATTAACAGTTCTCAGAATTAAATATATGTTTGAAAGCATTCAAAGAAAGTTCTTGACAAAGCTCTTGTTATTATTATTTATGACAAATTTTCATTTTTACACCAGACACATATCGGTTCAAAATATCGTTTATCGGTGCATTTGATCTGTAATAATCGATATCGACCCCTATTAAAAATAGTTCAGTTTTGTATGTAATGGCAAAGTCATTATATTTTGTTGTTTATTAAGTTAATTTAGAAAAATGTTCAGAGCATTTTTTTGTTCGTTAAATATAAGTTTGTGTTTTTTTAAAGTAACGAACAGCAGAAAACCATCTTCACGACTTACCTAAAATAAAATCTATAGATATTAAACCGTTGAAGTATAAAGCAATATTAGTTTAAACGTTAAATTGAGATAAATGTGTGCTATTAGGTGGCAATCCGATCATTTGGTGCAGAGACTTGGCCAACACTTTAATTTTTTTTTTTCAGTGGAAACCATTTAAAATAATCTGTCATTTTCGCTCACAAAGGTAAGAGTAATACATAATTCAGACCTGTAAAGGTCTACTTTTATTTGTGTGCACTCACAATATCAACAAAACAGTACAAACACAAATTATAGCTTAACAACATTTTTCTCTAAAGGCGCGTCCAAGGAGGAAAATGCGAGTCAGGATCTTTGCGACACTGACTCAGAATACACTATTAATAAATTATTCAAATTTATCCTCATTTCCCCTGACACATTCATTGTTATTACTTTTGCCAGTGCTTTGTGGCAAGTTTCAGCCTATTGAGTACACTTGAACGCAGATGGCACAAAAGTGAAACCGAAAGTGAAGTCTCGTATTGTTTCCACCAGCGCAGCATATTTTTTTATCCCCATAACTGATGGATGATAACTGATGTATTTATAAAATATAAAAATAAGGAGAAGCCTAAAACAGGCCCGTTGCCCGGCCCTCATCTGAACTATGGCGTGAAATTAGGTCGTGAAAAAGATAAAATGCAGTGCTTTTCATAGCAAAGCATTTCTGTAAGAGCGGTTGCGGTCACTAACATTAGCTGTACAAGCGAATTTAGCTGCAGCGTGTTTGTGGCCAGAACTCACACAGAGGGGACAGAATAGACTCAAGAGCAAAAAATACTGAAAGGGCACAGCAAAATGAAGAAAAATCTAAATATTACTGTGTGGGGGGGTTTATATGAATGGGTTTCTGAAGGTAACTTTGGTTTTCAGAAACGTTTCAATGCTATTTTGTCCCTAATCACAGTCCTTTGAAACAATTTATTGAACAAAGTGCATAAAATGTATGTCAAAGCCATTAAAACAGACTGCAGGACAGTGGTCCTTCTAGGACAGAGATTGGAAACCCCAGTTTTAAGAATTTAAAACCTTCAACAATACTAAAGCACAACTTGAATCAAAACACATTTACCATCCGTATATAACTCAGTTTATATAATTTGGACAACCTGTTGAACATCCATAAACAAGTGGTGCTTTAATCAATATGATTAGTACAATAAAGTAAATGTAATCCACCATATTCAGTCTGTATCCACAATTTAAACCATTCATTCACTGCTTAGTTATTCAAACACGTTCCATAAATTACACATTAAGAGTCAATAAATGATGCATTTTCAAATGACTCCTGTTCAAACTCTCAAAAACAACAGTACACCAAAAACTCACTACATCAGGACTTGCAAAACCTCTGGTAGCCCTACGGTCAGGTACTCTTCAGATTTTGGTAGCCCGAAAATTAATTTAACTAGCCAAAAATAAATAAATACATAAATAAATAAATAAATAAATAAATAAATAAATAAATAAATAATTTTCAATACACAAATAACATATCAAGGAATGAATTTCTCACTATTTACAGGGTATCTGCAGAATTGTTAAAAAAAAAAAATCAATTTAAGGCAATTTATGGGGTTGGACAATGTACGGTAATGTATTAAGCCATAAAATTACATGATTTACAGGTTTTCACAAAAACAAATCTTATGCAACAGCATTTCAGCCTTTAGACCATTAAAAGGGACAAATCAAGTATATAATGCATTATGTTTATTTAAAACAAATATTGCTGTCCTAATGGTTTGACCATAAACGGCATGCAAAATCACTCTCTCTGCCACGAGGTGGACGTTTAGGAGCGCTGAAATATTGCGGTTTCCTGTTACATCAGGAATTATAGGCAAGAAAACGCCACCGACATTTTTCTGAGGACAGTTGGTTGCCTTCAGATTCATATAAAGACACTCATATATTCATATAAAGACATCCGTGTCGCCTTTTGACTTTGCAACTTGCAGCGCGCAAATTTATTCAGTGACATCATTGACTTTTCGAGTTTAATCCAGCCCTATCGCGATTCTTGTCTTTCCGTGCACAACTGTAATAAATTAGGACCTTTCTTATACCATTTAACGCATTTAAAACGGCCTGACATTTGATACAACTAAATTGAGGTGTGTGAATTTTGGTAGCCCGACTGGAAAACACAGTAGCCCCGGGACATCGGGCTAGCGAATTTGCGAGCCCCATTCACATCTGAAAGGATCATAAAACTACATTTCCTGAGAATAACGAAGCTGTTTGTGTTGCACATCATAGAAGACAATATTAGCATCAGTTATTTTTGTTGAGGTTAACCCATATAGCCCTCAGAACTACAGTTCAAAATCAACTTTCTGAATAAAACCTGAACAAGCTTTGTGTGAATGTTTATCTAAATGTTACTCACCCAGTTCCAGAGCAGTAGCCTAGGCGATATAAAGTCTTTAATAAAATCCACAACGAAAAGCCACGGATATAGAACAGGACCTACACAACCAGGGCGCAACAAAGTATATCCGACCATGAGACAACAAACTGAACAGGCTTATAAAGGGTGGCAAATGATCAGGACAGGTGAGGGTAATTAACTGATGACGACATAACGATGGGGATGAACCGGAACATGACCAAATATGGCAAAACAGGAACTAACCAAAATACAAAAGGACTAGACCAACGAAAGATAGGAACAAATGACACAACAAAATTGAGTGTCCGTTACAATAATATTATCATCTAATTAATTAAGTTTATTGTACTGTTACAATATGTGTTGATTTATTTACTTGGCATGAACGTTTAGAATGGTTTTTAGGCAGTAAATATTATTTCATATTGTCAGGAATGTTGCAGTTTCAGTATTTACCAGTATCTAACCTAGTGATCATCTGTTGGCTGGGTTATTTTTCTTTTATTGTTGCATTTTATAGTATAGATGAAAACTCATTAAGTCTTGTAATGTTTGCATAGTAGTTTATTCTAATGATTAGATGTAGCCTAATGTACTATTTTATTTACGTTTTCTTATCTAATATTTATTTCAGTACAGGTGACTGACAGTAATGCATGTGTCGTTCTTCTTGTTAAAGGAGATGGTGGTATTACTAAAGCAGCAGATTCTTGCTTTCTTGCACAACATAAAAAACGTCCCTTAAGCCAAATAGTGATTTAAGCCCTTAAAAAGGTTACATGTTTGAGGTTATTCAGACGATGATCAATGATATTGTAGGTGATGCTAATGTTAGAAAATTACAAGAAAAATAGATCCAAAATAAAAAGGGAGAAATTGAGAATAAAATAAAACAATAAAGAAAGGAAAAGAAAAAAAAGAAAAGATAATAAATAATGGTTCACTTGTAGCTCTTGTCATGTTATTTTTATAGCACGTTAGACAATAACCGATTCAAATCTAAATTCAAATACAGCAACTGGAACGCCATTACAATTGGCCATTTAAAAGTGCTGCTGTACAAATGTAGTTATATGCACATTCAGACATGAGGGGGCGGGGCTGCGCTGCGCTTTTCTCGCAAGAAACCTCGCGATGACGTTTCTGGGTTGCTAGGCAACTCTGTGGCGAGCGTTTGGTTTGGCTGTTAAAGGAGCTCAACTACACGAGTTCAGTCAAACATCATATTTACAGTTAAAGGTAAGAGATCGCTTAATATATAATTTAGAGTCGTTCTGTGGTCAGTTCGTTAGCTGAACAGATTTTCTGCTTGAGAACAACAGGAACAAGAAAACAGCTTTGTTGCTAATGTGTTAGCCTGTAAAAGATGATCTACGTGTTGTTTTACTTGTTTTCTCAAATGTTTCTTTACTGTTTTGCTCTTATACTCTTTAGTTTGTAGCTGAAAGGCTGGGACTTTAAACATTTGTTTGCACGACGCTTTATTTTATGCCTCATGTGTTGTATTTTGGATTTTCTGTACATTCAGAATTACACTCAGAGACCGATGAGCGATAACACCAGTAACATTAGTGTGTGTGTGTGTGTGTGTGTGTGTGTGTGTGTGTGTGTGATGTGTTTTTTATTTAAGCTGTGTATCTAAAACATTGATATAATATTCGTATACCGGCTTCCTCATTATTTAAACAGTGGCGTAATTTCTGTGCTGTTTTTAATTGTTCTGTTTTTCTCCAATGTAAACAAAAATAGATCAGTAATATTTCCATTGTCGTTTTCCTAAGTGCTAAATCTGGTATACCGCCCTAAGGTAGTGTAAAATTTAATTGGGGCCACTTTAAAACATGTATGCACACAATAAGTGCATTGTATCAAATTATTAATTTAAATGTAAGGCCACCTTCTGCATCTTCTGCACATTTGAGCTCTTAAAAGTGTCTGTCTGAGGTTGGGAACCATCTTGTCACACTGAGGATAAATTCATCTGCAGTCTTTTCTTCTGTTCTGTATTATACTCTGGTCTAATCTAATATATTCAGCTCTACACTTCAGAGCACGATGGCAAGCCAGAGACCTGTAAGCCGTGGATCATTTGGACCGGGCTCCGGACGACCGCCTACAGCCATCCGACCGCCACAGACAGCTGTCAGAGTCGGCACTGCGGTGAGCGTTTGGGGAAATGTTTCAATATTGTTATAGTTATGCTGTCTGTCTGCTGTATGGGACTGTCTGAAACCATGCAGATTTATAAGAGTGTGTGTGTGTGTGTGTGTGTGTGTGGTGGGTCATAGATGGTCCCGGGCACCGGCCGTCCAGGAACCAGAGGTGGACCCGTGGCTTCGCCTGGCGTTTTATCAGCACAGATTAAAGTGGCAGATCGGCCAGTGACTCAGCAGGGTCTCAGCGGAATGAAGACGGGAATTAAGGGTGAACTAGCTTTTTTTCTAACTGACATTAAAGTGATGTGAGATCTGCACACTGACCTCTTTACTTTCACTCCTTAAGGACCACAGAGGCAAATCCTCGATAAGTCATATTACCTTGGGTTATTACGGTAAAAAGTGATGAAGAGATTATTTTTTATTTTTTTGTACCATATCTCAGATAAGATGGATTGATAAATATTTAATTGTTTTCTTCAGGAGTAAAATAAATGAGCTGACAATGGAGTCTAGCAAACTACAGAAGGACATTGACACCTTCAATCAGGAGAATTCAGTGTATCTTTCTTATGAAAAAAGGTAATTTAACTTTTGGAGCTCCCAGAATCAAAAGTCATCAAAACATTACAATACATGCATAATATCAAATAATCTTTACATGGCAAATAATCAAAAACAATTTAAAATAATTTAAAATAAAGTTTTTATATATGTCACAAGCATGGTTTCTTTTTATGATATGTATCACCATTGAAAATGTTGGGAAACCATGATTATGAAGAACGTTTATTTGAAATAGAAATCTCCTGTAATATTATAAATGTCTATAAAGCCACAGTGATCCCACAGTATATCATCTTTTAAATAAATCTTATGTTTAAATTGTATATATGTTGAATATATTTCATAGATGGTCTTTATATTTGGATCATTAATAACAGTAGTTCATTGATCACATCAGGATGCAGTATTATTGTAATGTTTTCAAACTTTTCCTGTCAACAGAGCAGAAGTCCTAGCTGGAGAAATTAAAGATCTTCAAGGGCAACTGGCAGATTACAACATGGTACACTAATTTAAACACTTGGTGGAAGTACTACACGTTTATTTACTTTGAATGAATAAAACCTCTGGAGTCGAGAGTTGTATTTGTAATTTTGGGATGCAAGATGTCATTTATTTAAATGATGTTTGTCTTTTTATTACCAGCTGGTTGACAAGCTAAACACAAATACTGAAATGGATGAAGTTGTGAATGACATTGTCATGGTGAGACCAAGTTATTTTAAACTGCGCCATGTTCCTCTTTGCTCTTCTCATATTCCAGCTCATTTTATTTTATGTTTGTCTCATTAGCTGAAAGCACAGAATGACAGAGAAGCTCAAAGTATGGATGTGATATTCACTGAGAGAAGAGTGTAAGTAGTTCTGTTTCTTCACAAGTAAAAGTTTTGCTGAGTTTGTGCACAAGAGGGCAGCAGCTGACCTGTGAGATGTTTGTAAATCTCCTTGTCAGAGTAGGACTGCTTTTCCGTTCAGTCATGCCAGATCTTCTTTTTTAAATGATTCTACATTATTGCAGATAATGCATGCTTTTGCAGTTGCAGTTCAGTGATATTTGGGTTTCATATTTTAATGATTTTTTCATATTGCACTACTCATGACTCGTTAGCATCCGTGTGTTCTTTGTAGTTCCCCGGCTCAATGTAACCATCCTCTATAAAGCCATCATCATCCTCAAAAGGCTGCAAGCTCAGTCCTGTGTCCAGGCCCTCGTCCAGCTCCTGAGCGCTCGTCTCCGTCTGTTCTGTGTCCAGACTAAAGTTTGAAAAGCGTCCGATATTGAAGACGCTGTGCTCAGCATCCTCCTGGAGCCTCTGGTGCCGATAATTAAATAGAAGTTTGTACCAAGAGGGAGATTTGACCGCACATACAATGAGCATGGAAATGCTCAGGGTTAGAGCCACTACACCGAGCAGGAACTTCCAGCTGTGGCTTCCTGTTGGTGTCTCACCATCACTCGCCATGAAACCTGAGGAGAAACATATGCTAGCATCATGCTCTATAGAGTTCATTGATATAGCAAAAAAAATTTGTTTTCTCACTAGCTAAGCAGTCATTTATCCTGTGTCCAATAAGAGGACACACACCAGAATGCTGTAATAGGTGTAACTTAAGCCCTATTCAGATCGCGGTTGTTTCTCAGATGGATGTCTGTAAAAAATAAATGTACATATCTCGTGATTAAATGATAAAACTCATGGATTCGGATGGCAATTTATTCACAGTTGAGAGAAAAGCGAGTTGAAAAGCGTGCTGCTCACGTGGCCAGTCACACGATTGTCTGCTGTAAATAATACTGATTTTATTTACAAATACATTTTTACTAAAAATGTTACAAAGTGTCAAATGTATTAAATACTTATTGTTATATGAAATGTATTCTTATTATTACAAGCATATTTTATAACATATAATCAAGGGCGGACTTAAGCAAATTCCAGGTATGGGGCCCCACCACAATAACTATGTGCATATGATCTTATTTATTATTGGATTATTTAAATCTCCTGTTCAGAAAGGTTTAAATACTTTGCCTGCCCACTTCTAAATCCACTCTGATGGGTGCTCAGAGATGTGGATTCGGACGGCAATTAAATTACCACACAACCTTGTTTTTTGTCCAAAAACAGTAGGTAATTGGTCTGGAGAATTTTATGAGGGTGGTTAGAGAAAAACATCGACATCCTAGATTCGGACAGCAATTAAATCACTGACTACCCCCTGTAAATGGTGAAAATCACTTGCGTCCCCATGAGAAACCTTTACCGTCCGAATAGGGCTTTAGTCTCATTTTGTTATGATGGTACAGTGCAAGTCGTAGCATTTTACAGACGTTCAGGCGTGTTCCTGCTTGTGTGTTTACCTTTGCTGGAGCTGTTGACGTGATTGCTGTTGTTTGGCTCTGTGGTGGGCGGTGGTGATGGTGTTGATCTGGTTTTCGTTGTTGTAGCTGTAGATTTCTCCACAAATGTTTTCACCGTTGTGGTTTGAATTGAGAAGGAAGAGTTTTCATCGCACACAGCTCTTCTCTGGAGGGTGTAACAAGGGACTTTTTTCCCTGCAAGACCAACACAAGACAACACAAAAGAAACATTAAATAGGCCATAGCATGTAATCCGTGTCTAAAAATGAAAAACAACCGAAGGGCTCGTTCTCACCCATTGATACGCCAGAGTCATTCAGCTCTTTGATGAGGCTTTTGAGCGAGCAGGAGCAGGTCCATGGGTTGTCCCTCAAATCCAAACTCTTCAGTTTTGTCAGTCCTTTAAAGATGTCTTTGTCAAGAGTTTGTAAATTATTTCCTCTCAGTTTAAGAATCTCTAGGTTTGTGAGTTTCTCAAAAGATCCAGGAGGCAACGTCTGTATGTGGTTATAAGAAAGGTCTAGCACCTGAATCCTGGGATATTTCTGTAGGGTCTTTATATCCGAGGAGGACATCGTTAGTGAGTTATGGCTCAGGATCCATTTGGTGATGTTTGTAGGTTCCACTTCAGGAATGTTTGTCAGAGATGCATTGTTCATGTCTACCTGAACACAAATAGTGAACATTTGTTTGACGTCAGAGCGTAATGCTGGACAGGAGACTGCAGATCCTCTCTTTTCACTGTGTTTTACATCAACATGTAATTCTCCAGAATATGATTTGGCTATGACGTATTGTTAGACAGTTACTTTAGAAAGAGTAGCACTGTGATACAGAACATGTATAGCATAAGTGACTGAAAAAGAAACTCACCTGCTGTGCGATCACACCTGAGCTTACCAGAGCCACTGCGACCCAAACCACATGCATGTGTCTCCCGTCCATGATCTCTGTTACCTGTGATAACAGCACTGCATCCGACAAGCAAACAGCGTCCTGTCCATAGGAGAAAAGAGAGTTCTTGCTAAATTGTCCTGTCTGTTGTGAGCTGTAGTCATGAAGAGCAGAGAAGGTTCTTGAGAGAGTAAAAACCCTCTTCATGAGTGTCACACAAAGAGGATCTTTGTGCAGATAAGTCACTCTCCTATCAGCATGCTGCTGTCCCGTGTCTCTGTGCTTGTTTGTTGCTGTTTTATGTTATCTGCCATCAGCCACAAAGATACTCATGGTGTTCTCTGGCTGGCATGAGACACAAAGTTTCCCAGTGTTCTCTAGCGGAGCGAGGGCAGTATTCTTGCTGTGATACTTTATTGTTCAGTTGCATTAAGGACAGATACTTGTTTCATCCTCATCTTATAAACACAGAACTGGCTGGAAAGCTTCTTTTTTTTATATATATATTTTTGCCTCAATTGCATAATCAGTGTCATATGCTTTGCACTAGCTCTCATGCATGCAATTCTCAAGGTCTCTAACAGAGACCTAGAAGTGGCCGTTATAGTTTATTTAATGCAGTTGCAATTTCTTTGAATTGTCGCATAGTTTTCACATTGTTTTTTCTGGATTGTGTAGTGCTGGATTTAAAAGACAGTCTAGTGGTAATTGTAGCTCTGTTATTCTCATCAACTCCTACAGAAACTTTTGTCTTTCATCCATCTACTTCATCTGTCTTTCCTGGATTACCTATATACCATTCCAAGCCCTGTTGGATATGTACATGTTTCAGTGTTTTGCGTCCCGTGTGTCCCATTTAAGCCCTGATTGGTATATTTTTCTCCTCCCAACATTTGCTTCATGGTTTGTTCAGTTCACTAGTGATATTTGTTTTACCATTTTGTTACCATTCATGCTTACCCATACATGGAATTGAAGTAGCATTTAAGCATTTAATGGATCATTTGAACAGACTCTTTGCACCGTTTGAAGTAAAGAAAACCCCATGGTGGCCAGGTTTTCATAACATAATTAGTTGGCTCCAACTGACTTCTAAGCATTACATTTCTTTAAGTCAAACTGTTACGATATAATTTAGGATCTTTGCTTCATAATATTTTTTTTCACTCCTGTTATAGTTAAAATAAAAGTCTTTCTAGATATGAATGTTAGAGTCACTTACCCTTGTGTGCTGTGTAATAGTCTATGTTCACACATGCTTGAAACACCTCAGACAGAGACAAACCTTTGCTCTCTGTAATAAAAACACTGGCTAAAGATTGACTACAGTCATTACCTTAAGATGTTGAACTATGAGTTTTATTGTGGTGTTTCTGTAGCTCAAGCAGTGAAGCATGCCTTCAGCAAATCCAAGGTCCTAGGTTTGATTAAAAACGCAATGTAAGCTGTTTTCGATAACAGTGTCTGTCAAATTCATAAATAGTGAACTTTGGTGCAGTCTCAAAGTTTCTTAATACAGTAATTAAAATTACTGTTTGTCTATCTTTATAGCCTGACGTAGTCTAGAATGACTGGTAGACACAGTTACATTTTTCTTTTTAATAAACTGAAATAATAATCTAAATTTGTTAAGATAAATTGTCATAGACCTGTACATTGTCTAGATTTGAATATTATTTGACATTAAAGTTGCTTAATACAGTAATTGTTATAGGTTTAGTGGTGTGGAGAGATGCGAAATGTGCTGTATTGCACTCTTTGCACTCTAGTATTTTAGTAGTTCAGGATAGAGAACCTGGACAAGGAGTTGCATGACATCTGATTTTCTTGGTGTTGTAACATGGATGTGCATGATCTCTGTCTGTGAAGTTCAGAGAGAGTCTGGTCTTCTGCGCTGAGGTCACTGGGAATGTACAGCAAGATGATCAGTTTTCATTAGATGGGGAAAAAAAGAACCATTGGAGATTTGTATGATTTTTTGCAAGATTCATTTATCATCAGCCTGGAGAAGCAGAGTTGTGGCAGGAAACTCCATGTGCCTGGATAAGCAGTGATACTGTGTATGCCAAAAAAAGTACCCTTTCAGGATTCCCTAAAGAATATACCTGTACATCCAGAGCAGTGCGTTTCCTGTGATTCCCAGTGTCGAGAGGATAGATGGGAGGATTTGCTGGTGAATGATGTTGAAAGCTGCAGACAGTCTTATGACGATGGATGATTATAGTGTACAGTATACTAATAACTAACTTTCTCTTTGTCAGGAAAGAGGATATGATCAGAGCTGTGGAGGGTGATATAGTTCAAGAGAAACAGGCTGCCCAAAACCTCATTCAAAAAATGTCTGCTGATAAACAGGCCAAGTACACTGAGATGAAAGCCAACAATGAAGAGCTACTGCAGGTTTGTCTCATTCCACCCAATAATGCCACACTAAGAAATGGGCTGCTAACTGTATCAGCAGAATGCGTTTAGCAACACTAATAAACATTTACATTTAGACATTTAGCAGATGCTTTTATCCAAAGCAACTTACAAAGAAGGACATTGGAAGCAATCAAAATACAATAGAGCAATAACATGCAAGGTTCAATTTCCAGTTGAAGTTGGGAGAGAACTATTCATTGTCTTTAATTAACACCCTCTGGATAAAGATATGAACCCATACTTGGTTTAAAAAAAAAGTAGTGCTGGACACCGATTAATAGACACACAAGTGTGTATATTTATGTGTATACAGGGTTTCCGCGGGTTCTTGAAAAGTCTTAAATAGTTGTTTTAAGTTAATAATGTGCGATTGGACATTATCAAGTATATCACAAAAAGCAAACAAAACACACCTACATTACGGAATTTGTGCTTTGCACATACAGTAGTGAACACACACCTGGAGCAGCGGGCAGCCAGTGGAACAGTTGTGGGTTCGGTGCCTTTGCTCAAGGGACACACCTCAGTCGTGGTTTTGAGGATGGAGACAGCGGCGATTATTCACTCCCCCCACCAAGTCCAGCTCTCTAACCTTTAGGCCACGACTGCCCCCACACTCAGCAAAATGTAATCTAATTATCGTTATTGATAAAATCCCAGAAAATACTGAGATATCTCTTTTTTGTCAATATTGCAAACCCCTACATACAGTATATGTTTTGAAAATATTTCCATGTATATAATTTAATATATAAACATAATGTTTTTCTTAAATATCTACATGCATAAAAAAAAAAAAAAATGCACAGTACACACACACACACACACACACACATAAATTATGTACACAAAAACTTCTATTTTGGATGTGATTCATTGCGATTATTAGTTACCCAGCACTAAGCCTTTACCTTCAATTGTTGACTTTCACTTGGATTGTTAATAGACTTGAAAGAACTTTTATTAGTAATTTTTATTCATTTTCTTATACCAAGTATGGTGGGAAGTGGGTGGAATTTGCTATTTTATGATTTTTATGTTCTGGAGTACATTAGTATGTTGTGTTGCTTATCTTTGTGTATTTGAGGAAATGCTGGTATTTTTTATTTTTTTTTGCCTGTGACTGGTGTTCAGTGAGTTATTGCATCATTGTAGTAGCTGACCCAATGTTGTTGTTTTTTTGGTACATATTAAAGTTGGGAGAGAACTAAATAAAATAAAACACTAGTATTTACCTTGCTCAATTCTGTTTTTTTTTTTCCAAGAATTTCTCAACTGTTTCCCTAGTTGATATTTGACAGTCATATGTAACAAACAGTAAAACATGGTGGGCGTTAGTGACATCAGTGTCATAGGTTTGATTCCCAGGCAATGCAAGAACTGGAAAAATAACTAGTCACTTAACCAAGTCACTTTGGAAAACAGTGTATGCCAAATGGATAATGCTGAAAAAAAAAGTCAAGTGATGAAGTCTAGTTTACTTCAGGTAACCGCTTCACTTCTAGCTCCAAATATTAGTCTGTGAATGATTTGTGAGGGTGATTCCAAGTTGACTGTTATTCACTGACACAACACATCCGCTGTCTCCTTTCATCTGCATCCAGGAGCTGGATTCCCTTCAAGAGGAACTGGACGCTCTGATGAGTAGGAAGGAGACGTTTGAGGCAGTGAGTAGACGCATACATACACTATATATATGAAGAGTTCAGATGCAAAACCCTCTAAATCTATCTGACATCTGTCTTTAAAAATGCATTTTTATCAGGCTCCGATGTGTAGGTTTTTATGTAAGTACTGGTACTTCTGATTGGGCTTAGGCTGGTATTTTAGTGAGTTTGAAGTAAAAGTATTTGATGGACGTGTAATCTGTGTTGAGAGCATTGCTTTCAAATGATAAACATTCTCACACACACACCGTTTCACCAGTGAACTCTTGATGAATCAGTACTTTGTTTGGCTGCTTTGTTAGCGTGTTTGATGCAGCTATATTCATGCACTAGACATTTTTGTTATGGGTTACAGTACTCAACTGCTTTGCAAGTTGAAACTTTTGGCAGAGTGACATTAGACCTAGTTCAGTGTCATTGTCAAATCTCTTAACAGTAGACATATAAAATGAGTTCAGTTGTTGAGAGCATTAATGAAATTTAGTAGACTGCCTAAATTGCACTTTGTATTTCACATCTGAAATCAGTGCTGCTACAAACATTCACACTCTTGTGTTTGCAGGATCTGGTTCACTCTCAGGCCAAACAGGAAGCTGTCATGCTGCACGAGAAATTACTGGAGCTCGAGAACCGTAGAGACGCCATGCTGGCTGAAGACAGGAACATAGGCTCTCCACAAGAGGAGCGAGAACGCCTCTTTAAACAGGTCTCTATATGATTTATTTCTATTTTGCATTCAAATAGTTCAAGTGACTTCACTTCATGATTGTTCTTTGGCTGATTTTAGGTGAAAGAAAACAACCAGGAAATTGCCAGCATGGAACGGCAGTATGTATTTCTAAAACATATGCATGCAGATGCACATTATTGCACTGAAAAGTGCAGGCTTCAGTCAGTATTTTGTTGTCTGCAATTTTTGTAGTAGTTTATCATATCAGCTTATCCAGTGTGTTTTGTGATCGATACATGAAAAAAAATACAGAAATTAACATCCTGTTTTTATGTAGGCTGTCAGAAGTGCGTGAGAAAATTAGCCATCTCACTGAAGAGATGCGACAACTAGACGCTGACATGGAGGAACATCAAGGTGTTGTTTTCTCTAAACATGAAAATACATTCATTTAAGTGGGAAGATCAAAGTCTGTGCTGATTTATAGAGAAATGAATGGTGAAGGGCAACAAAGTAGATGACTCAAGCAAGATTTAAGCTATGGTGGCCCATCTAAGCATCACAAAAATAGTTATGCATTATGTTTATTTTAAACCTAAAATTAATATTTAAACACACATATTTTATCTAAATGAATATATTTGTCAGAGTTGTTGCACTCTCTTTGTAAAATTAATGATGTTATCATGTACAAGGCAAGACTGACATAAAACCCTGCCTGCACCGAGCAGCACATTGAAATGAAAACACATCTAATATGATCAGTGAAGCCGTCCGCGCTGAACGTTCTGTGTCTGCTGTGGTTTTAATTCACCGATCATATGAAGGTGCATTTCCCAATCTAAAAAAAAGGCATTTCTGAGTAGTCCTTTTTGTGAACTAGACTACTAGGAATAGGATTAGATCAGACTGTTTTGACTGATTTTCTTGGCTCTGGTTAGAACTCTGTACTGATGGAGCATTTAGCCATAAGTGCATTACAATGATATTTATGAATGCATAAAATGAGTGTGTCTTTAATGGAACAATTATTACTTTGACTGCGCTGATATTCAGAACAAGAGCAGTATTGCTTGTAGAAGGCTCCAGATACTGCTGCTAGTTCTATACAAACTGAAGTAATACTTATTCTGGTATAAACAGTGTGATTTGTAGTGTGAATAAATGGGTTTATAGTGTGATTTATTTATATCCACAGGCGAACGAACCCAAAAGTACAAGGAGCTGCAGAAGAGAGAAGAGGAAATAGACTGTGAGTCTTTGTCACTTTGACAGAAATGCTGAACATAAACATTGCATTACATACAGCTCTATTACATTAAAATGTATTAAATATCTTTAAATATTTTTTTAAATAATTGGGAATTAAATAAAGGCTTGTTAAACGTTTCAGATTCAGATCCACTATTTACTAATTTACACAAAGATATGCTTTAATTGCATTAAATATTTTTGTATGGAATGACGGCCAAATCATGAAGGGCCAGATCAAAAGACGTCAAGGGCCAACTTTGGCCCACGGTCCCTGGTTTTAACAACTCTGGTCTAAACAAACTGCCCATGTGTTGATCATTTAATTGATGAGCTGGTCATGTGTGTCCTTGCAGCATATTTGAACACATTTGAGGAAAATAAATCTCAGGAGCAGCAGCTGATGAGAGATGCACAGCGTAGCATTGTGGCTTTACTGGAGCACTCCAGCAGGGTACATCACATCTGATCTCACATCAGTCCAGATTCAACCAGCTGTTTTACACTCTTTAACAAAACAGAGATTTAGTTGTCATGTTCATCCACTGTGTGGTGTTCCTCTCCAGAACATCAATCGTCTGCAGCAGCTGTCAGCAGTCACTGCTCAGGAGCTCAGGTCCATGCAGGAAGATCTGAGCTTCAAAGAGACAGAGATGCAGAAATCTCAAAGCACAGCGAAAGGCCTTTCCTCAGGTTAGTCTCCCTCTACTTTCCTTCTACAGGCTTTGGCTCCAGTGCTGTCCATCCCCTCACTGCTGTCTGCAGATGATTTGATGTGAGCTGCTGGTCAGTGAAGAGCCTTTCCTTCTTTTGTGTAAGACATTCTCCTCTAATTCTAAAACATTGTCTTATCTTCTCAGAGCCACTGAGAAACGCACCACACCGCTTCCTCTGAGTGTCTCTTTTCCTAGCAGTCAGACATTGTTCGTTTCTATTTGTTGATCTTGTATTATTTCAAATTCACAGTCCAGCAGAAATACAGATTTTAAGACATTTGTTGTGTGTGTGTGTGTGTGTGTGAAAGAGAGAGAGAGAGAGGACATATTTGTGAGGCTGAACTACACAACATTAATAAACATGCAGTAATCTCTATAATGACTGCTGCTCATGCAGAAATATTTCCAGTAATTTAAATCCTTGCTTTTATCCCAAAGGTTAAAGCAGCTGCGGAAATATGTGAAGTGTGTGTGCGCGTGTGTGTGTGCGCGTGTGTGTGTGCGTGTGTGCGCGTGTGCGTGCGCGTGTGCGTGCGCGTGTGCGTGCGCGCGTGCGTGTGTGCGTGCGTGTGTGTGTGTGTGCGTGTGTGTGTGTGCGCGTGTGTGTGCGCGTGTGTGTGCGCGTGTGTGCGCGCGTGTGTGTGTGTGTGTGTGTGTGTGGTATATATGGTTTATGAGGACACAAATGTGTATAATAACATATTACATGAGGTTTATATTTCAGGTGTCCTTGTTAGAGTAAATGGCTTAAAAACATACTATAAAGTGTTTTTTTGAAATGCAACAAAATGCCTGTATTTTTGTGTGAGGGGTAAGTTTAGGTGTAGGTTTAGGATAAAAGAGTAGAAAATACAATTTGTACAATACACCTATGTAGAGTCCCCGTAAATGAGAGTGTGTGTGTGTGTGTGTGTGTGTGTGTGTGTGTGTGTGTGTGTGTGTGTGTTAATGACCAGATTGGAGCGCTGGTGAAACGCCCTCTACAGAAGGAAACAATCCAAAATGCTCAGAAGTGCTGACAGGGTTTTTTGACTGTCTCTCACACACACACACACACACACACACACACACACACAGTCTCTCTCCAAACAGTGAGCTGGGCCTTCTGCCTATCAGAGGGAAGCGGCCCTCTTCCACTTCCTTCCTGTACATGCCCCCCTCCCCACCTCCCCAAACACCTCCCATGGTCCAGCGCTCAGATCAGCAGGTCTCCTGGTGGGACAGGCAGCAAACGCAGATTAGGGCTCAATGTCCCCGAGGACGGGCATTTCAGCGGGTCAGTTTCAGCATTTCTGCATCTCACGCTGACCTGCAGGCACATCCTGTTTCTTGTAGATCTGTGTGTCTGCAGCGGAGCAAGTTTAAGTGTGACATGAACCTTTGTAACGAAGGATCCAAATTTGCTTGTATTTTTTTTTCCAAAAGTAGTAGATCATGAACTCTGAACCCTGTGCTGCTTCCTGCTCTCATGCTCTGCTCACAAGCAGCACACAGTAGTTACACATGTACATGTGGCACAAAATTTTTTTGAAAATTAGCCAAAGTCTTCATGTTAAAAGAGACTTAATGGGTAAAGCGACATTGCTGTCAATTCAATAAGTCTTCTGAAGAGCTGCTTATAGCTGAACTGAACTTTACACATTTGTGACACTGAAATGTGCTGATTTGAATAAAGACACCATTGTCTTCTGTAGAGTGAGTGCTTTTGAGAACATCCACTATGGTTTCGGACACCACTACAAATGGCTGTCCCCTCAAATAGTGTCCTATTTAAGGGTATAGGTGGGCCATTTTGGATACAGCACAGGACAGGTTTGAGAATCGCTGTAATAGAGAGTAAATAAAGGTGAATCAGTATGGGTTAGTAGTGACACCTGTAGGATAAACAGCAGCTCTGCACGGTCCAAATACAGCTTTTATGTTTGAAACGCTGATGTTCTAGCTGATGTATTGTGATGTATGTTTGTATGGTATATTTATGCATGCAGAAAGTGAGCGTTTACAGCAGGATCTGCTAAAAGTGGAACAGTTGGAAGGCAAAGTGACCACAGAGCTACAAACTCTGAGAGATCAGCTCAAACTCATGACGCAAGAGCTGCACACATACAGAGATCTGGACGCTCTCAAAGCTGCAGGAGAGGAGCGGAAGAAGGTAAGGAATCCACCGTCTACACACACGAAGCAGCTCTGCTAGTTTATTGATGAGTTCTGAAATATCAATTTCAGTTAGAAGATTGTGGATTAAAACATCAAGCATTACTTAACCTTAACCTTCAGGGCAGCCAATAAATGTTTAAGCTATTTCAAATGTTTAGGCCATCTGATGTCCTTGAGATGAGCTGTAAAATCGTTAGCCTTGTAAGATCAGACTGTCTGCCAGTGTTTCAGAGATATTCGAGGAGGAAATCTGCTTCTCCCTCTTCTCTCCCAAACTGTCCACAGTGAATTGATCATATTTAGTCAGGTGGTTTGTCTGGCAGATGTTTAAAGTGCTCCTATTATGCAGTTTTTAAGGTTGCTAATATTGTTTGATGAGTCTCCTAAAACAGGTTTACATGTATGCAAGGTCAAAAAACACTGCTCAGTGTGTTTCACAGTTTTCTCCAAATATAGATTTAATTTGACCTAATTTCTAAATGATTCGCAAACGACTCGTGCAAAGCAGTTTGAAGAATCAGTCTCTAACCCTAACTTTCGGAAGTGAAAATAAAACAAACTTACTCTCACAGTGTAGGATACAGCATCTTTTCGACACGATGTGAACCACGTGGAAATTTTACTGTGTTTGTGGGCAGGCAAGTTGTTCGCGACTGAGACCGTAGGCGGGCATTATGCAAATGTTACTTTGTGACGTCTGGCCGTAACAGAATAAGATTCAATTTCTTTTTGATTGACAATAACTTTATTGTGCACTCAAGTTTATTTATACAGTGCTTTTAACAATACAAGTTGTGTGCACTGTCAAGCTTCACAACTTTGCAGGTAGTTTATGTTCACATACAGCTACATGACACACAGCAGGAAAGGTAATATTTGTAATTCTCAGGACTCTTTTTACATTTTAGCATTGGTGTCTGGTTGAAGTTTTAGCTCTATTCTTCTTCTCTGATGAATTTTTGCCATGATTTGTGTCTGCAGTCATAATAAAATAGATTGTTGTTCTTATAACACCAAACTATTGGGCTGTTAGGGTTACAAAGGCTCCTCCTGAACAGGATTCCAAGATTTGCCCCTTTTTTTGAATGTCTCTCAGTCACTCTTCTAGTGAATAGTTTTACAGCAATTAATGGTGCCATTTGCCCAACAGAGACTGCAGGAGGATCGAGTAACACTCACTCAGAGAAAGGACACCTTCAAGAAAATAATACAGAAAAAGAATGAGGAGTACGAGTCTCTTAAGAACCAGTTACAAGAGAACGAGACCCATGTCGAGGTGAGAGACACACTCATGTCCGCGTGCTCGCTCCATTCAGCTTCACGTGTGTTTTTTTTTACCTTCTATTTATACAGCTCTTTTACAATACAGATGTGTCAAAGCAGCTTTACAGTATTACAATAGTGTGTCAATAAAAAAACAATAACAGTAAACACTACATTTTCAGTTCTATGAACTGAAAATGTAGTGTTTACTGTTATTGTTTTTTTATTGACTTCATGATTGATTCAGTGATGTCATCGTCCAGCTCATTTCAGTTCAAACAGTATCTGTGCTATCATTGCCAGAAATGAAGTATCCCCAACTAAACAAGCCATAGGCGACAGTGGCAAGGAAACAAAATTCCATCGGTGACAGAAATGGAGACGAACCAGCGGTTTAATTCCAGGGCTGCAGCAAAGTCAGATTCTGCAGATTACGTGTCTAGTTCCCGTGGCCTGGTGCCGATAACTGTCTAGCTGACAAGGTCTTTTCTGGGACTCATCTAATTAACATGGTCTCCTCTGACATTCAGGGCTGTAGAGGTCATCTCTAGGAGCTGATCCACCATCTGGACTGGATTCAGACTGGATCTGGTGGCTACGTTGACCTCGGAATAAAATTGAATCAGACTAATATTTGCGAAGATGCCATTCTTCTTACGTTGTGACGAGTGCATCAGGTGCTATGGGAAGTGTTCCCGATTCTGGTTGACCTAATTAATGCATCCTAACAATCCTTTAACGAATAATAGAAATGTGTTACTGTTTTATGTGTAAACCAGATAAGTCTTTAATCTAGATTTAAACAGACAGTGTGTCTGCCTCCCAAACAACGGTGGGTAAATCGTGTCAGACTTTGGGCACTAAAAGGGAAAAGGATCTGCCGTCCGCAGTTGATTTTGATATTCAAGGTATTATCAAAAAGATCACAATGGATGTGAAGGAAATTTACAGATAATGTACTCACCTCCTCGCCATCCAAGATGTTCATGTCTTTTTTAAGAAATTATGTTTTTTGAGGAAAACATTTCAGGATTTCTCTCCATATAATGGATTTCTATGTTTCCCCCAAGTTTGAACTTTCAAAATGCAGTTTAAATCCAGCTTCAAAGGGCTCTAAACAATCCTACTGTCCTATTTAATACTGTGAAGTTTTACATGACCAGTATTGTTAAAAGCGCTATATAAATAAAGGTGACTTGACTTGTCAATGAAAGCAGCACACTGAATGATGATTAAACTGAGTTGGACTTGGGGTTGCCAGCTCTTCCTCCCCTCTTCCCTGTTCACCTCATCTTTCACATTTTCAGTAGGTCAGATGCCAGCATTGCACTGCTGCACAGAAAGCTGAGTTTTGTGTTCATATGAAGTTGTGGTGTGAGTGAGGAAGGGTCTGAGATCACTTTGGAGTCCACTTTACTGTGAACACCATAAGGACTGAGGCCACTTTCAGCTGGTTCCCTTCCTGGTTCATTAAAATGAACTAACTATATTTGAAAACACCAATAGACGTAACAGTATGACTTTCTGTGAAGCTGCTTTGAAACAGTGAGTGTTGTGGAAAATGCTATACAAATAAAGTCAACTTGAGTTTGAGACTGAAGCTGTTTATCTGCATTAATTAAGAGCAATAAGAACTGTTTGATGTTTTGCTGCCTTTTTACTTTCAGCTGACCAATATGGAGAGGAAGTGGCAACATCATGAACAGAACAACTTTGTGATGAAAGAATGTATCCTTCCACCATGTATGGGTTTCTATGAGAAGTTCTAATCAGAAGTGGAAATACAGTTGATGTGTAACCCTCCTTAACTCCTTTGCACAGTCATCGCCTCCAAAGGTGTAGAGAGCGATTACCGCCCAGTGATGAAGAACGTCAACAAACAACTGCTAGAGTACAATAAGATACTGGTTGATACCCTACAGGGAACGAGAAACTGAGGAGGGGGAGCACTTCCTGTCTCTCAAACTCACTTCCTGTTCATGATGAGCCCTGCATTCGGCATTCTAAAGAATGTATTCTAGAATGTGATCCACATTACATAATCTCATGTGTATCCGAGTCTGGTTATCTGTGAGATTTGAGTCATGTCTGAGTGTTTGTCTGTAGAGCTGAATAATTACATTGGTGTGTAATTCATGTGGTTGTTTTTTTTTCTGCAGTAAAAGACTGCATTTTATTTGATTTTATTCCTCATTGTGAGTGAAGCATCACTGCAGTGTAGGTTTACAGCTAAAGCTGTCATGTTATCCGAGAGAAAGTTGAAAGGTAGTAGTAGAAGTACGCCAGCAGCCGTATAACTGTGTAGCACAAAAAAGGTTGCCCATTGAAGCTAAGCAGGGCTGAGCCTGGATTAGTACCTGGATGGGAGACCTCCAGAGAAAACCCGGTGCTGCTGGAAGAGGGTTAGTGAGGCCTAAGCCTAACTCAGGGGTGCTCACCCTGTGGTCTGTGTGGGTCCTAGCGCACCAGTATAGCGATGGGGATACTATGCTGACACTCTGTGGTCATTAAAAATCCCAGGGGTGTAACTCTGGCGTCCTGGACAAATTTGCCCATTGGCCTCTGACCATCACCGCCTCCTAGTCATCCCTGTATTCTGATTGGCTTCATGACTCTGTCTCCTCTCCACCAGTAAGCTTTCTGGCGTAATATGGCTGCCGTCGCATCATCCGGGTGGATGCTGCACATTGGTGGTTAATGAGGAGATTCCCCCCTTCTATGTAAAGCCCTAACCCTTTTGTGTGAGGGGTAGTTTTTGTGTATTTTTTTAAGGAACATCAAAAACAATTACAAAGACAAAATATAAAAAAAAGACAATGAGGGTTACATACTATAATCCAAAGCATATTCTATTAGCTTATACGATGTACACCATGAAAGAGTCTTACAAGCAATAGAATTATTAGTTTCTTAAAGAGTTCACATACACATCAAAATCTTTCTTGAAAATAAAAAAGGAGTTTTCTTTGAAAATGTACATTTATGAATATACAATTTAGCAAGGAATAGCAATAAATTAATAATACATTTACAGTGAGAAGGGTCTAAATTCAAAGAATTATACAGAAATTTGTATGCAAGTATTTTAACCAAATTAGAAAAGTCAACCCAAAGCACTTTACAATAAACACAGCCCCAAAATAAATGACTGATTGTCTCTTTAGACTGAAGACACAAAGAACAATTGGGGGAAATACTATTATTAAATTTAGCAAGTTTGTAATTTACCAGGTAGCAATTATGAATAATTTTCATAGAGACTTCAACAACTTTATTAGATATGAAGAATTTTTGTCAAAGAAGCTAAAACCCTTCCCATTCTATATCACTAAATATATTATTCCAAAAACTCACACAAGCAGGTAAAGAAATCTGAGATCTGTTAATAATTGAAAGTCTTTGGCGGTATTGAGAAGACTTTGGTTAACAAATAAGTTAGTGTTGTCAAAAGTTGGAGAGACTAAAGAACCTTTAGAGCCAGATTTGACTGACTAAAATAATATTTTTATTAAGCCAATTATGAAAAAAATTGTTTTTTTTTTCGAAGTCGCTGTCGATATGTGGAGTATTTAAATTGTGTTGGATGTAGGTTTGCAAATCTGCATGTTTTCCTCGGAAATGGGCTGATTTTAAATTGTTGCGGCAGGTTGATTTTGTCCCATGGGTTTGAAAGTAAGCAATAAGGTACGAGAGGCCGTGCTGTATCGTGAATAAATCACGGCTGAAGGGCGTTGTTAGGCACGACGCGAAGCGGAGTGCCTGCAACCCCTTCAGCTGTGATTTTAATATTTGCACACAATGCAAATATTAAAAACATGTATTCATGTTTTCATTAAGTAAAATCATTAAGCCTTCCGCTGTAAAAAATAGTCTCTAACTGCAACCGAATGTTCTTATATGCGTCATTTCATGGAACTCAAATACAAACAGGCTAGGAACAGTTCAAAAACATTTGACTGACACTGTAAGTAAAAAAACAAGCACAAATTATAGTGGCGTTCACTATAAACATTTATTATAAACGCCCAGCCTAATTATTTAAAAGAGAAACTGAACGTTGCTGGTAAATGCGCAATGCAAACTCACTTGCCTTTCATATTCGTCACCAATCTGTTTTGCACTTGTCCAACAAATGAACACTTTCACATTTTTAAAAACAGCAACATTTTACAAATGTGCCAGTTTTACACAGGGTGTATATTTTGACTTTTTATTTTGTATCTGAGCTGTGCGGTTTGGAATGCCGTCAAAAATGACTAGGCGCTTATGTTTAACGAAGCGTAAAAAGCGAAAGCCGCTATATACCACACTAAATGCGACATCTATTGGACTTTACTGATATTGCATCAAATTAGCCAGTTTATTCCAATTGCCTCACGGGCCGGATGAAAACGCCTGGCTGGCCGTAGTTTGCCCACCTCTGGTTTAAGGTATTGTTTTCGTTATTATAAAATGATTTAAATCAGTAATCAATAATAATTAGTACTTTTTCCACTCGCTCTCCTTCCCTGGCGTGCTCTCGCGTGTGAACAGCAGCATCCCAGATGCGGGACACAGAGCGGGCGCATCAGCCGCAATCATCAAACATATTTCAAAGACAGTCATGATTTTGGCTAATGCAGGACACTGAATGATGCACATCGGAGGGTATTAGAAGCGGATATACGCAAAACCGCCTGATAAACAAGTTAAAGCTCATTGTGCCATACTTGAGACCATTTTCTTCGGTTAAAATGTTGAATAAGTCTGGCATGAGTTCTCGGTTCCCCTCTTTTTCTATAAGTCCGTGTGTAACTGCACATCAAACCAGACTTTGTTTACGAGTACTTCAGGTGTGTTGGATTAAGCATGTCAGACAGTTTAATGGTGCTGTCCTTAGCAGAAATCGGTGTGTATTTCCAAATCGTTAATCAAACCACTCATCTAACGTCATATAAATCAAAATTTACTTGAAACATTTTAGCCTGTTAGCTCTTATTGCTTTCTAATAAGAACTAATATATGTTTATGTTGCTAAGGGTGGTTGCTAAGGGTGCTGCGCAGTGATACTAAGAACCATTGTGTGGAACGGTCATAGCCCTGCTGTATCGTGAATAAAACACAGCTGCTGACCAATCAGAATCCAGGAATGGAACTAACCGTTTTATAATATTGCATAAATTCCATTTGACTGAAATGCTTGCATTGAAACATTTTGCATTCTACCTGTGATAAAACCCTTTTTGTGAAGGATGGCCACTGTGGTAGGAAGCTTTTTAGCTGTTTATTATTATCAATCTGCGTAACAGTGACTGTAAAATATGTCGTTTTGGTAGGGAAATGACATTTTGATACCAAAACTAGGACCCCAACCTACGTCTTCTTTTTTGAAAACTAAAATATGGTCACCCTAGAATTGGATTTAACTGAAAAATTAGTGTTTACTGTAGCCCTTTTGCATTACTGACACACTATTGTCCTATTTAATACTGTAAAGCTGCTTTGACACAATGTGTATTGTATAAATAACTATATAAATAAAGGCATTTAATTTAATGAATGAAGAAAGACCAGCTGTAATATTGTTTGAGGTAGAAACTCTAGTTGATTCAATCTGCAGTTCCTGAAATCTGTAGTTTATGCAGGCAGTTTTACTGATCAGCAAGTGTGGCACGTTTATGACAGTGTTATA
>CM065119.1:50000-167500 GCA_033026305.1 Cirrhinus molitorella
TAAGCTGTTCCTGCCTACAGTCAAAGGGATGTGAGGATATTTTTCCTACCTCATGTGGGTAAGAGGCCAGAGCTGAAATAGTTCTGTCATTGTTTTACCTGGTGAATAAAACAAACTCACGACTTTGTAATGATTATTTTTGGGTAAGAAAAGTGTTATATGATATATGTGTGCTTTAATGTGCCTGCAGAACATTTCTTTCGTGAATCTTGATATATTCCACCAGATGGTTTGATCTACACAGAGACCAAGTCGGTCTGGGATTAAGGGAACAGTTCAAACTGAGGTCCAGATCCATAGAAAAACTGGCCTCTCAAAGATCTTAGAACAACCCAAATGCAAACGTAAAAAAGTGCACAGGTGTACAGTCCACTGGACAGAACTTTAAGTTCATAGATTAATAGCTATGCATGGAAGTGTTTTTATAACCACATTAAAAGTGTAGCCACTGGAAAAAGGTTTTCAGTCACAGGTTGTTACTCCGCACCACGACAGGACAATACAAAACCAGACTGGAGAAATTTACATTTACATTAGCAAACGCTGTGAGATATGCCTGCAGTGTGTTTGTTAATTTCTTAGAAACCACTGAATGATAGAAATCTGTTCTTGTTTTTCTTCTGCCCTTCAGACCCCATTACTTACACTCAATATTTGCAAACTTCACTTGTCTGTTGGGCAAACCTTTACTGGGTTTCATGGTACGTGCTCTCACCAGTGAAACAGATGTTTTAAATGAGTTTTGGTTGTATTTTATCTGTCCACTCTAGAGCATGAGAGTGGAAACCCAAGCACAACGCATGGGGTTCATTTGGATTCTAAAACAAGGCTTAAATGGTCGACATGCTGCAGCTGAAGTTCTCCAGCATTTTCTGATGTCAGCCATCGAGATGCCGACAGTGATGCAGCCCAAGGCCACTGAGTCTGTCAAAGCATTTCAGCGCAGTTCATCAATAATTCCAAATGCTTATTTAAAATGTTAATTTAAGTAACCAGACATGCGCTCAACTTGGAAGTCTAGTTAGCCGTCTCAAAAACAGCGCACTGAAAAAGTGTCCGATTAAGAGGTTTGATTGATTCTCTCAGGAAGGCTGCTGCGGAATATCTCTCTCGTCTCAAAGTGGGAGCCTCCCTTCAGGAGCTGCAATTAATGACATGCGATTGTTTAAGCTGCGGCCTTTCCCATCCTCACAGCACAGAGAGAGGAAACAGGAAAAAGGAACTTCAACTCCCTGTGCCTGGACTGGCAGACGAGAGGGTGGAGACACTGGGAGGAAAAGAAAGGGAGAGTTCATTTGTGTCCGAATCGAGGGATGTGTGCGGACGGGGCTTTCTGACAGACCGTGGGTCTCTGAGACTGGAAGCTCTTCTCTGTGGATGTGGACGAACCGGCCGGCGTCGGGTTAGGGACCATGAGGCACCTGTCCTCCTCCGTCACGCTGTGTCTGATTGGCTGCTTGATCACAGGTAACGCTGTGTTTTCATTCGCTGTTTCTCCGGTTTGTGGTTTGTCTGCAGTTGTGGTTTTTGCTGGTTCTGATGGACATGAAGGAGCTTAAGATGAAACAAAGTCCCATGTAACAACAGCCAAAACTTCTGATAACATCCAACATTGTTTTGCCAGGTTAATTTCGTTCACTTATTATCCCATTATGTGTAACTTAAATGTATCCAGGACAGAGAATTATCAAAACAAATTTGACTTCATTTAAAAGCATCATTGTTTGGCCACAGAGCTGTACATGACAGGAAAAAAAAGACAGGAATAAAATACTTTGTTTGAACTTTATTGAATTCTCTTTTTAAATTAGAAATTATTATACTTTGTTTAAATTGCTGATATAAGTTAGGCATTACATTTCTCCAGTCGACTGAAAAATTGACTCTTCCTTATTGAACTGCTCACAGGTCCTTGAGATGACTAGGGTGCTCTTAACCCCAAAAGTGTGTGTGTGTGTGTGTGTGTGTGTGTTAACCACCTACAATACATTTTTAGCTGTTTCTTGCACTATACATGGCCCATGTCCAATTATAATAAACATAACCTTTTGTGTTTCGGTATAAGTACCCAAATCCCAGTCATGATACTTAAAAAGTGCACAGTGGACAGTATAGTGATTTAGTACTCTGCTGGCTCCAGCTTCAATAAATAAACAAGACTAATGTAAGTTTGATTCAGTAATCCTCTTAAAGCAGGAGCTTGAGTTTCAGCCGTTCAGCGTTTCGTTCTGACCTTCCTCCCCTCGACTCTTAACTCACAGATCCACACCGCACTACATTCATCCAACTCTTTACTCCCCTTTGAGCAAAAATATTCCCATCACTAGAAATCAGAACAAATTAAACAATGAAAGAGAGTGAGCCTGACTCGACACATTAGTTATTTATGAGGAGCATTATTAGAAAACTAACATGAAAAGCTTTATGCCGATTCTTTCAGCTGATGCTGGCAGAGAAAGAAGCAGCAGAAAAAAATACAATTAGAACAGCACACTTTAAATGATTTATCCTTAAATATGATGCAGTGATGAAATGGGACTGTCATGTGTGTGTGTGTGTGTGTGTGTGTGTGTGTGTGTGTGTGTTTGAGACAGTGAAACCTCTGTCTGTTTCACTAATCATTAAGGCAAAACAATAATATCAAGCCAGTGCTTTACTTCTACACCCAACGATAAGAAACAAGTCATCATTCATTTTGACAGCTTTGTTTGGTTGGCTGTGTAAAGCCCAACACCCTTTACACACACACACACACACACACACACACACACTCTCTCTCTCTATCTTTAACACACACATATGAAATGGAAATGTTAAAGCATTGCTTGGGGTGTTTTCTCACACATTCCTTCAGATTACTTTGACTCTTTATTATTTCCAAAATGATATACGCCATATAACTTTACTACACATTTTGATTCACACATTTGGACATTTCTGTGTTGCTTCTGCACATTTACAGCCTTCTGCAGAACCAGAACATATAGAGTAAATATAAAGTAAATATATACATATAGGGTAAACCTTTTCTCTGTGTTTCTGAGCACGATCCTTCCCTCCTGCCTCCAGGGTTAGGGTTAAGGTGTAACATCACCTGGTTTCAATGCCATGAGTTGGTTTGGACATGGAGCAATGGTTGAGAATTGTTGCTGATGTTGAATTTTGTGATTCAGAATGGCATCAGCTGTGTTACTAAATCAAATTTGGCTTGGTAACAGAAGCTGAATTTTCTCAGCTAGACACAGAATTACAGCAGAAGAGCACATTTACAGAGACGTGTGCGATACAAGTGGTTTGTAAAAGGAACAGATATGAATGGAGGTGTGTCTTACTAGAAGAGCTCGTTGAGGAGGTTTTGCAGGACAGTCCAAAGCCAGAGCTGCTCTTCGATTCTCAAAAGAATGATGATTCCTGTCATGTTTCTCGCCCGTTCTGCAGGCAGCACTCTTGACATCTCAGACGTGACTCTGATCAATCCGAACCCGGTCGTGTCCTCTGTGAACTCACCGTCTCTCCTGTGCGTGAGCAGCGACTGGACCGTTTCTGGCACTGGTTCGCTGAGTTTGGGCCACGAGTATCCCGATAAGGAAGCTCACATCCTGAGCACTGAACCTGACAGAAGCCACCACTCTGCCGCTAAAGTCACGTGGATGTCCCGCAATCACACCTTTGGAGCTTTTTACTGCCAGGTCAAAAACGCTAACAGAAGTAAAATCTACACCTACAAGATGCTCCATGAAGGTTTGAAGGGAAAGACTTGTTTGTACACTTTAAAAAACAAGCTGAGTCAACTTAAAATAATTTGTAACCTGGCTGCCTTAAAACTTTAAAGGGGGGGTACAATGGTGTTTGGTATATTCAGAGTTGTTTCCAGTGTTAAAGAGTTGGATTCTCATGCTAAACGGCCAAAGTAAAAAAAAAAAATGTGAACAAATGACAGAGAATTTCTTTGCCGAAAATCTTACTTCCGGGTTGGTACAAGTTTCGGCTGTTTTTTTTTTTCTCGATCGTGGCATTAATGACGCAATCGCTGGTGGAACTCCTTATATGAGCATTTCTCCCGGAATCACATCGGCTAGACCTTGAGAAAGACACATCAGCGCTTCAAGAAGAAGTCTCTGAAGAAGTGTGGTTTTGGTTGTAAGGCAAAGATAACTTTGTTCAGCTTCCTGAAGAACCCAGCGTTAGTGAACAGTGGATGCAGTTCCTTTTTCCGGGGCAGCAATGGAGTTTTGCAAGCGTGTTTGTTGACAAATGTTTCATATACGAGGCCCAGTTGGACGCTGGATTTGCACATTGTTTGATACTGAAAGATGGAGCGGTCCTACCTATAAAAGATCCAGGTAATGATTCAGAACTGCAGATGGGAAGTGAAACGCAATCAAATGTCTGTTTTATTGGCAATCCCTGATCTAGAACTTAGCTCCACCCGTGGCGCACCTCCAGATATTCAGCTTTTTCCGGAGAAAATCGGAAAGCTGTATTTTTCTTTTATAAATATAAGAATCTTTTGGAACTATTGATTAATTTCCTCAAACTAAAATTGTTTAAAGTTTCTTTTGAATTATTGATATATTACTTTCCCATTTGATACTGTAAAGTTGCTTTGACACAATTTGTATTGTAAAAAGCGCTATATAAATAAAGCTAAAGAAAACTTTTTGGAGATATTAAGGATACATTACTACTCTATAGGTACTCAGGATTAACATGAGATTAGGTCAAACTGTGTATGTTATGTACCCTTTAAGTTCAGTCAACTCAAAGTTTAGTCAACTTGAAATGTTAAGTTGTACTAAGTGACAACTTAGATATGAGTTGATTCAACTTAAAATTTTAAGGCAGCCAGGTAACAAATTATTTTAAGTTGACTCAGCAAATTGTGTGTTTTATTTTTTACAGTGTAAATGCATACACTGCACTTTTAATGTCATTTTCAGCAGGCGGGGTTTCACTGTTTGCTTTTTTCTTCAGCTGCTTTCTTCCCTGCTTCTCTGACAATCACCGTAAATGAAGGTGAAGACGTCAACATCTCTTACTGGAGAAAGACATATTTACCAGAGGACACGGTCATCTATAAAAACGGTGTGAGCTCAGTTGAACTTTGAACACTCACTAAACAAAATAAACAAACATCTGTGCCTTGTTTTTTAGTAAAGTGCCTTGCGATGTTACAGTCTCTATATACAGGCACTATAAAGATTTTAAAGTTCTATAATTCATTATTTGCCTCTCTTTATTTTGGCTTACCGTTTCAATTTTTTTGACAGCATTTACATGTGTTCAGCATTTACCACATAATCCTTGTTTTTCTGGCAAACAAATGAAAGAATATCAGTAACATTATAGTTCTTGTTGTTCTAACTGTTGAATTTTTATTTTTCAGGAATTTATGAACACACGTCACCCAAAGAGGACAATATGGATTATGTGATTAATTACCCAATAATCAATGCAAAAGCCCAAAGTCATGCTGGAATATATGCGATCCGCTACATTTCTGGAGCTCCATTCAGCTCAGCAATAACCCGACTGATCGTCAGGAGTAAGTCCTTCGGTTCTTGCCAAACGCCACAATCATTGAACGCACTCACGTGAAAGTGTCCAGTAATGTGTGAAATATATGCACTTAACATTTAAATCACACATGTCATGATCATAAAGATGAATAACTCTACCCCTCACTGTAAGCTGCACTATAAATATTTGTAAACGAAAGACTTGTAAACGAAAGGTTGCGAGTTCGAGTCCCAGGTCTGGCAGGGATTGTCAGTGAATGATCAGCGCCTTCTCCACTCTTGATTCCACGACTGAGATGAGGCCCTTGATGAAATAGATAAGTGATAAATAAACACGATGATTCATTCCCTCGACCTGAACGCAATAATTCTTCATGAAGAGCGTCTGCAGTCAGTCTTCTGATCATTCAGTGATCTGCAGGTGTCTGAAGACATTAAATAAAAATGCATAAACTGACTTCAAAACACAAAAACACAAGTTCTGATCTGTTCTATAGCCTACATGTCTTTTCATTGATTTGCTCACCTATAATAATGGTTTTGAATTATATAGTTTTTTTCTGCAATATTGATCAATGTGTTTAACGGCACTGAAATAATTACTAATTAATAACTTTCTGTCACAAAGCTAAGGTAGCGTAAGTGGTTTTTTTCAGAATGTAAGCTCATGGTGAGTAACGTTCAGCTGTAATGTTGTCAACAGGCTGTAAGGCTGGTTTCTGGGGAGCAGGGTGTACGAAATCGTGTCTGTCCTGCGTTAACGGAGGCGTGTGTGACGATGTGACGGGAGAATGCATCTGCCCTCCGGGGTTTCAGGGACCCACCTGTGCAAACGGTAACACTCACATTCTTCAGAGGCCACATTTTTAATAACAGAGGCCACGTTTAGCTGTAATATTCACGTGATGACTTAATGAATCAGACCCTATGGGGACTGATGGGGGTTTTTAGGGCTCATGTCATGAAGAACCAACGTCAGCCGTCGAGGAGAGTGAGAACTCTGATCGGATGTTCAGTTTAGTGAACCAGTCAGGATCATGGCCATTTGAACACTTTTTTTGTGATAAACCTCTCTAAAATGTTGATCATGAAAGTTAATGCATTCATAATAATATATTCATAATCATAAAATAATGTATTGCTTTACAGAAAGAGTGGTTGTGAACGCATTAAACTCGGCCCTGATAGCACACATACATCTCAGAGGCGTCTATCTGATGTCTGCATTTCAACGTCTGTGCTATCAATAGAAACTGAACAGACTGAAGAGTAACTAACCCACCGGTCGGGATCACGGCCATTTGACCACTTTGGAAATCCCTCCTTAAAACACTGATCATACAAAAAGAACATATTCATAATAATAAAACAGAGTATTTCCTTAAAGCCAGTACAGTACGCTTTAAACTGCGAACTCAATAGTGGCTGGCTGTTTGAGTGGCTATCCCTGTTGAGATAAACAGCATCTGCTGGAAATATATCATTTTATGTGTGTGGCCATAATTTCTGAAGAGGCCGTGATCTTCAATCTGCCAATCACAAGTGCAGCGCTCCGTGTTTGTCGTGTCCCCTCATAGAGACAAACAGCATAATCTGAAAACCACTGGCGGGAAACTTAATCACGACAGTAAACGTTCATTATTTTGAACCATGTCAAAGGATTATTTCACCACTCTATGTAAACCTGAAATGAGGAGATATATTGAGAAACTACATTTCATTGGTCTGTGTCAGTGCTCCTTTTCCTTACCTTCCGTTTGTTGGAGAAATTATCCAAATGAATGGCCCATCATGAAATTCGCTAACATCTACATCTATTTGTCTCCTTAAACGCTTATTTTTTGGGGTTGTTTGTTATAAGTCAAACGTCTTTTACATGCACAAGTTCGTTATTTCAAATGTAGACGATCTTAATGGAAGCCTCGCTCGTTTTTTTCCGCACTGCGGATCATGTGACGTGAACCAACCAATCAATCCGCTTCATCCTTTCCCGTAACAGCCATTTTAAATACATTTAGTAGCAGAGCTACTGCAAGATATTTTTAGTGTTAGATATTTTTTCCTTTGCCTAAACTATACATATAGTGGACTGACAGTCGCCACCAACCGACCAGTCACTGGCATCTTAAAATATGACAGGACAGTGGCGTTTATCCAGAGTTCATAAAGTAGGACAGATCAGCGTCTATATTCTCTGTTGTGGCGCTGCTAATGGTTGTGTGTTGTGTGTTCGGGGCGTATAGTGTGCGGCGAGGGCCGCTTCGGCAGGAGCTGTAAGGAGCGCTGCATGGATGGAGTCTGTCGCTCTCAGCTCTTCTGTCTCAGAGACCCATACGGCTGCTCCTGTGCATCTGGATGGAGAGGCTTTAACTGCAGCGAAGGTGAGATAAAACTCTAACACGTGGAAGGAAGTTTCATTTACTGTTCATTTTACTGTCTATAATGATGGTAGTACTTTGAACTAGTTTAGCTGAAGGTGTTCTGAAGTGTGTGCAATGAAAATAAACACTGTGTAAATATTTTGTTAAAATATTACTTGTTAATCTTTTCATTTTGATTAAATAGAATGTGAATTGTATTTTGTTGCTCTAATCTGCTGTAATTGTTATGATTATTTATTAAAATATATGTCATTGAGGAGGCAAGTGATTTTGCGCTCTTGTTTATTTCAGTCTGTCCGGCCGGTTATTACGGCGCTAACTGTAAACTGAAATGTGAGTGTGAACAGGAGAAATGCAATCGCTTCAGAGGATGTGTGTGTGTGGGCAGGCATGGAGCCCGCTGTGAGGAACCAGGTGAAAACCGTTTTATTTTGGAGAAAGCATCCTGTGTTTCTGGAGATTTCTGGGCTGAATCCTTGTCTGCTTGTGATTTCTTTGAAAGATGTGAGACCTGTTATCCTGAGCAGTCTGAGAGACACAGAGCTCAACTCAGGCTCCATGTACACCGTCAACTGCTCTGCGTCAGGCCGACCCGCTCCTTTACACGGTGAAATAACCCTGGTCAAACCGGACAAAACCACCGTCTATGTGAGTCCCATCTCAATAACTCAATAACAACACGAGGGCTGCCTGAGCCAATGCCTCTTCTTTTGTTTTTCTCAGGCAGCGGACACACAGACGGAAAACGATCAAACGACGTCCACATTCAGGGTGGAGAAAATCACTGTGTCGGCCGCTGGCCGCTGGTTGTGCCAAGTGAAAACCAAACACTATCAGGAGGAGAAAGAGTTTATTGTGAATGTCAAAGGTGAGATCCTTCAAAGTTCCTGAAGATCAGTGATCATTTTAATTAAATTAGCAATTAGCAATGTCCACTGTGGAATTATTAAATGTAAATATTTAACAAAGCAGCTGTAAAACCTTGTAAAAATATGAAAAAATAGCCTCTGTAAGATTGCAAGACTACAGTGTTGTTTTACAGTTTGCCTATCCACCTTATTCTTCTCGTAAAAGCGAGCACGGTCTTATGTAGATTTCATGAGTGTGGTTTCCGCTCACATCCGCGTCCAGCTATTTTTAGCCGTGCAATCCAGCTCATTTTGCTGCTTGATATTGGTATATTGGTGTGTCTAACCCTATTATTTTACTGTATTATCAATTATAAGCACACTGATTTGCAGTGTCTCGTTATTCCCTATAGCGGATAATGAACTGAAACTTTCACCCACAGGCTTACTTCCGCATTGAGAAAAAAAGGTGGATAGAATCACAAAAAATGCTAAACTGAGAAAGATTATGATCCTGAATGTGTCCGTTTGTGTTGGTGTTACTGCTGCTCTGTTTGGTTTAGACGATTACTAGAAGCTAGACGATTAGACAAACAAGTCTTTCTTCTTCTGACCTGCTGCAGTCTGTTCTAATCACAGACGAGCCGAAGTCATGTAGAAAGCTCCTTAATGTGTCGTACAACATTTTTCATGGCATTCAGACCATGTCTTGTTTTGAACTAATGGTGACTAAAATAATAAACACATTTGGCTTTCAGTTCCTCCGCAGCCCCAGAATCCCCCTCTCCTGAACGGCAGCGGGCCGCATCACTTGCTGCTGCTAGTTAATAAAGAGCCCTACAGCGGAGACGGGCCTCTCTCTTCAGTCAAGGTCATCTACAAACAAGCCAGCTCATCGACATGGAAAAGCATTGAGGGTAATGGCGCTTAATCGGCTTGAAGTTTCACAATGTGTGTGTTTTTTTGGTGTGTTATTGCAAATGACAGCTGGAACGTTTCACATCCGAGGTTACAGGTCGCTGTGTTGCTCTTGGCAAACTGTCTAGTGTAATAAATATTCCACTGTGCAGTAGATTAGAAAAAGATGGAAATGGAAATGTGATGAGCTGACCATCTTTCTGATCATTGTGACTATTCAGAAGAATGCGGGTGAAGTCTTTGCTCCGGAAGGGCCTTTCATTTCACGCCAGAGGAAAAGTACATGACTGCTTCCAGAATCACTGACCTCAACCGATGCTTGTGTTGTTTCACTTCATTTAGGGGAGTTTTCGGTAACACTTTACAATACGGGTGCACAAATATACATTAATGAATGCAAAGATAATTGTAAGTTCATGTATAAATTATGACAAACTAAACCATTTATTAATGATTACTACATCAGCAACTAATGAACATTCAATATGATTCATAGATTAAGTAATCAATAAATTGTTATAAGTTAAATGTGCCACAATGTATTAATTCCCTAATAACTTATTTTATGATGTACAATGATGTTAATTACAAAAGTAGTCAAAGCTATGCACTTCAACTTCCAGTTGTCTGCTTTAATTAATCATTAGCTAATGGTTTGCAAATGTGTCATTATGTTATGACTTTACTTGTTGAGGCACAAAACTATTAACTAATTGTTAAGTAATATGTCATTGTGGTTATAGATATAGAAATCTAAATCCATAGCCACAGTGACATATTACTTAACATATTAAATCATTAGCTAATTATTAATTAAAGCAGACAACTGGAAGTTGAAATGCATGGCTTAAACCCATTGTAATAATTAACACATGAATTGACACTATTAGTTATTCAATTATCATATTGAATGTTCATTTGTTGCTTATGCAGTAATTACTAATAAATGATTTAGTTCTTCATGAGTTATAGATTATCTCTGCATTAGTTAAGCATTAAATAATGCGTATTTGTGCACCCGTATTGTAAAGTGTTACCGAGTTTTCTTCATTAGCAAAATGTGTTTGTTAGTGAAGGACAATGTAGAGCACTGGTGTTCGGTTCTGGCCGCAGGACATAAGGAATAATGTCTAAACACAGCTTTCTTAAACATTTTCGAGTCCTTGCTCATGCTGACTGATAATCTGTGGAAAATGATTATAAAACAGCTGAACTTTTTTGTATGTTTGAGTCGATAGCAGACATGGATTAAAAGAGACGCCTTTCTCCATGTGTTCAACAGCGAGTGGCTCTCTGGTAAAGCTGGACAACCTTTCTCCCATGACCCAATACACCACACAGGTGCAGCTGAGCCGCCACGGCCCCGGAGGAGCGGGCAAACCTGGACCCGAAGCCACTTTCTCCACACAGATGCTCGGTAAGAGCTCAAACGCATCTTCACGTTCAGCGTAAGGCAGGACGATAAGACGGCTGTGTTTTTCTTAGAGCTCCCCGTGGGTGTGAAACTGATCCCCGTCAGTCAGACCTCGCTGGTTCTGTCGTGGGACGCCGCTCCTGCCGAGGAGGACTGGAGTTACGAGATCAGCTGTCAGCAGGTCGGAGCTTCGGGAACCGAGAGGACATTCAGGCTTGCGTCGAACTCCTCCGATCTCCATCTGAACGAGCTGAAACCCAGACGCAAATACCAGTGCAAGGTGAGGACGACCAAAAGCGCCGCAGGACAGGCCTGTCCCACCGTCAGCGCCTGGACGCTGAGCGACCGTAAGGATGCCTTTGTGTCTCTCACTTTTTTAAGCTAGCAGCCATATGTTTATGTACGCTGCACACGCTATAAAGATGATTTATGTGGATTCTTCCTGGACTGAGACATCTGTATCTCCTCTGAAATCTCTCTTGATGTCTTGTTGAAAACACATTGTTTCGTAGCAAATTCACAGAAAATAATGATGTCAGTGCCTCAGACAATTAATGATAAAAAGAATCAAGCAGTTTTGCTGCAAACTCTATATGTGACCCTGGACCACAAAACCAGTCTTAAGTGTCAATTTTTCGAAATTGAGATTTATACATCACCTGAAATCACCTGAGTAAATAAGCTTTTCAAGGATGTATGATTTGTTAGGATACAATGATTTGAATATCTGGAATCTGAGGGCGCCAAAAAATCGAAATATTGAGAAAATCGCCTTAAAGTTGTTCAAATGAAGTTCTTAGCAATGCATATTACTAAACAAAAATTAAGTTTTTATATATTTACAGTAGGAAAGTTGCAAAATATCTTCATGGAACATGATCTTTACTTAATATCCTAATGATTTTTGGTATAAAAGTAAAATCGATAATTTTGACCCATACAATGTATTTTTGGCTATTGCTACAAATATACCTGTGCAACTTAAGACTGGTTTTGTGGTCCAGGGTTATATAGTGTATGTATGCGGATACAGTAGTGGAGTTATTGATTCGTTATGTGGTGATCCATCAGAGATTCCTCCTCCTCCTGCCAACATCTCCACCTGTAACATCAGTGACTCCTCAGCCGTCATCGTCTGTTCGGTGGCCGAGGGCTACTCCATCAACAAAGTCATCATCCGCTACCAGCAGACGGAGCAGACGGACTACAGTCAGCAGGTGGAGGTCGCCGTGCAGACGGAGCAGACCAACATGCACTTCCAGCTCAGGGGTCTGAGGGCCAACGCCACCTACCAGCTGGAGCTCTGGACGGTCAACAACATTGGAGAGAGCACAGACAGACCACAGATCACCCTCGTGACGCCGCAGGAAAGCTTACGTGAGTCTCTGTGCTTGAACCGCTCAGTGTTTGAAATGAGATGTAAAGGGAGTGCTCATCCAGTGCCGTCTCAGACATCCTTCAGTAGGTCAGTGCCTATAGCCTAGTGGTTAGCGCACTGATATATAGCGCAACTGCGCTTCCGGCTGACCCGGGTTCGAATCCTGACCCAAGGACCTTTGCCGAGCCCCTCTCCACCCAACACCCTCCTGTCAGTCTCCACTGTCCTGTTGAAAAAAGCATGAAAAGGCCAAAAAAAATCTTTAAAGGGTAAAGGTTATTTGAGATTTAATATATTCTCAGTTTTCTTTTCCTTTGCCTCAAGACTCCCATCTGTCAATTAGTCAAGATTACGTCTGACTTTTAAGAAGCATTTGTGAATCCGGAGAAGAGTTTTCAGGAAGGCCTGTTTTACGCGCAAATTACTCAGAATTGACTCATATATTTCTGCAAGTTTCATGAATGAGGCCCTTTGTCTTTATTTCTTTTGTGAAAACAAAAGATATTTTGAGAAATGAAACATTTAAAACATTCTTCCACGGAAGAAATTCAGGCAGGGATAGTAAATAATGACAGAACCTTCATTTCTGTGTGAACTGTTCCTTTAAATCTTCACTAGTGCAGATTCACAAGTGTGTGCAGAGGAGCACATCTGAACGTAGAATGACATTGAGACACACTGAGAGAGTAACATCGCCCTCTACAGACACAGATCATGTACTGTTTATACACGATGAAAGTAAGCATCTAAATTGTGGTAAAGTCATGAAATACAGTGTCCGTCGTAACCAGGTAAACACTTTATCACCTTGTGATGCAGGCACAGGTAATAAATTCAAACAGTTTTACAAATGAACAAATCATGCAGAAATGGACAATATGTAGAGAGAAATAATGTGCAGGAAGAAAGACCAACATTTATTAAAGACTGATTAGCAAGCATTTTATTTAACATTACATTACTTACCACTTTTTCTTGAATATTAGTATTTGTTGCTACTGATGAAAGTGATTGTGAAGCGTTTCTCTTTCAGAGCTGCACGGTTTCCAGGCTCACGGTAACATGCTCTTCTATGCCATCCTGGGCTCCGCTGGCATGACCTGCATCACTATCCTGCTGGCCTTCTGCATCGTCCTGCAGCTCAAGAGAGCCACTTTCCAGAGACGCATGGTGCAGGCCTTCCACAACATAGCGGTGAGACACCAACACGTGTGGATTCATTTACAGATCTATCACAATAAAAAACAACTAGATTCAGCCACAGCTTTATCTCTATAGCTGTTCAACACTTTAGTTTAGCGTTTGGATCCTGAAGTTCTTGAGCAGCTGCCTGATCATCGGTCTCTCCTGTGCTCACAGAGAGAGGAGCCCGTGGTCCAGTTTAGCTCCGTGCCGCTGAACGTGCCAAAAAAAGCTCCTAATTCCAGCCAGTCTGTGGCCTATCCCACCTTGGAGTGGAGCGACATAAAGTTTCAGGATGTGATCGGAGAGGGAAACTTTGGGCAGGTGCTGAAAGCTCGCATTAAGAAAGACGGCCTGAGGATGGACGCTGCCATCAAGAGAATGAAAGGTGAGAAGAATTCAATGAAATGAGTTCGTTTGTATGTTTTCTTTCCTCTCACAGTGTCTCATTCTCTGTTCGAACCATAGAATATGCATCTAAGGATGATCACAGAGACTTTGCCGGGGAACTGGAGGTCTTGTGTAAACTGGGTCATCATTCGAACATCATTAACCTTCTGGGAGCGTGTGAACACAGAGGTGTGCCTCAAATCCCACTTCTGCAGATCTTCTCTGACACGACTGTGTTCCAGAGCTCATTCACACTGTCCGCTTCTGCCGCAGGATACCTGTATTTGGCCATTGAATACGCTCCTCACGGAAACCTGCTGGACTTCCTGCGTAAGAGCCGCGTGTTAGAGACGGACCCCGCCTTCGCCATCGCCAACAGCACCGCATCCACGCTCTCTTCCCAGCAGTTACTGCACTTTGCTGCGGACGTGGCGCGTGGCATGGACTACCTGAGCCAGAAACAGGTGAGCGCGGGAAACACCGCACACGCGAAACTAACACCAAACTGTACAACTGATCGTTGTCAAGTCAAGTCAGCTTTATTTATATAGTGCTTTTTATAATACAAATTGTGTCAAAGCAACTTTACAGTATCAAATAGGAAAGTAATATATCGATAATGCAAAAAGAAACCGTAAACAATTTTAGTTAGAGGAAATTAATCAGTAGTTCCAAATTAATAAATTGATTGTCCCAAATTAATTAATTGTCCTCAATTTAATTGTCCCCAACTGAGCAAGCCATAGGCGACAGTGGCAAGGAACCAAAACTCCATCTGTGACACAAATGGAGAAAGAAAACCTTGGGAGAAACCAGGCTCAGTCGGGGGGTCAGTTCTCCTCTGACCAATAAACAAGTAGTTTATACTCCCATACAGACCTGTTGAGGTGGTCTATATGTACTGACCCACCATCTGGATACGGACTGGATCAAGGAACTGCAGTGACCATCTGATCAGGATACAGACTGGATCTGACCTCGGAATAAGCAGGAGACAGACAATATTAGCATAGATGCCATTCTTCTTTTGATGCAGCGAGTGCATCAGGTGTTATGGGAAGTGTTCCCAGTTCCGGTTGACCTAATTAATGCAGCCTAACAATCCTTTAACGGATTTGAATATTAGTAATATTTAAATGTGTTATGTGTAGGCCAGATTAAAGAGATGGGTCTTTAGTCTAGATTTAAACTGACTGAATGTGTCTGCCTCCCAAACAGAATTAGGTAGATTGTTCCAGAGTTTTGGCGCTTTGTCTCAGCTTTATTTACTGTAGCGCTTCATAAAATAGAGACTGTGTCAAAATCAATGATAGAAACTTATTCAGATGAAGTCTTCTCAGAGACTTCCTCCTTATTGAAGCTGTGCTCGTTTCGTGTCTCTCGTCTCTCGGTGTGGCGTGTAATGGCTCAAGCTCTCCAGACAATAACCTGCTTCTCCATGAATATTTTTCTTTGCAGTTTATCCACAGAGATCTGGCAGCCAGAAACATCCTGGTAGGAGAAAACTTTGTGGCAAAGATCGCTGATTTCGGCCTGTCCCGAGGTCAGGAGGTTTATGTGAAGAAGACCATGGTAATGATGGGAAGGCGCTGATCTTGTCACGCATTAATGAGTGTGTGCTTCTAACACGCGTGTTTCTCTGCAGGGGCGTCTGCCGGTGAGATGGATGGCCATCGAATCACTCAACTACAGCGTTTATACCACCAACAGTGATGTGTAAGAGTCTGCCGTCTGTGTGCTTGTGTTTTTGTGTGTTTTGTGTATTTTGAGACTAACCGTGTCTCTCTGGTCAGGTGGTCGTATGGCGTCTTGCTCTGGGAGGTGGTCAGCTTAGGTCTGTTTTTAATGATCTATGCAGTCAGTGTTAGTCTGATAATGAGAGTTTTCCTACTGACGTGATGCGATTTGGTGGCTTTTGATTGTCAGGTGGAACGCCGTATTGCGGTATGACGTGCGCGGAGCTGTACGAGAAACTCCCGCAGGGCTATCGGCTGGAGAAACCGCTCAACTGTGACGACGAAGTGTAAGTCTCTAACGCCTGTGTCTGTCGGTGAAGGATAGAGTGGAAATGAGGCCGTTCTCTGTCTCGCTCTGCAGGTATGAGCTGATGAAACAATGCTGGAAGGAGAAACCTTACGAGAGACCTTCATTCGCTCAGATCTTGATGTCCCTCAATCGAATGCTGGAGGAGAGGAAGGTATTAGATCCAAGGGCCTCATTTATAAAATGTTGCGCAGAAACCATCCTAAATTTGATCTTATGATCATTTCTCAAAAATATGTACGTGTGATTCATAGAATGAACATGCGTATAGAAAACGCACAGCTCTCTGCCTTAGGGTTAGGGTTAGGCCTGATGTGGAGCGTTATTTGTTTTAAGGTTTTAAGGCATGTTGTTTTGCTCTAAACACTCTCCTCTCGTTTTCCTCAGACGTACGTCAACACGACGCTCTATGAGAAGTTCACATACGCCGGCATTGACTGTTCTGCAGAGGAAGCTGGCTGAAGTGCACCGCCGCTGCGGATGATGCTTCGCTGTTGCTGTAAAAACCTCAGAGCGCTTAATGAACGGTTAATATGATCCTCTGAGCAGGATTCACAGTTTTACACACATTGTGTTTTATCGGCTCATATTTCTCTTATGTTGTGAAGTGTTTATTGGTGTGTGAGATGATGAATGCAGATACTGACAGACGTTTGATCTTTGTATATTTCTTTGTTTTTTAATAAAAAGCCTGTTGCTTGATACTGCAAGATTTTCTTCCCAAATGTACATATTGTTTTGTGCATAATAGTCCTGTAATGAAAAAGAGCGGCTTTGAGTCCAATAAACCACTGGATAAACTTCTGTTTTTGTGACCAAATAAAATAATTTACAACTGTTTCTTAGCACACTTGAAACAAACTATATATGCAGAACCCTCGACAAATCAGAGCTCAGTGTGTAATTGTGTACAGCATACAGGAATCAGGATGGATATCTTTTTAAAGTGTGTTCAGATGTCTGCTGTGACGCTGCCATTTGAGGGAATTTATTGGCCATGAAAATGTTTTCAATAAATGTCCATCACAGGACTCTACGACAGAAACACAGTGGTGATTTTAGTCTAGTAAACTTCTCAGGGTAAATTATCCACTGGTAAGACACATCTTTAATTGACCTCTTTAATTTTATCCACATTCCACCCTGCTGTAACGTTACATTTTTTTGTTTACCAAAGTCACTATATGTGTATACTGACTAGGGACATGTTGTACATAGAGCTAAAATCTGTTTTAGGTCACGTTCATTTTCACAATACAGATGGTTTCAAAGCAGCTTTACAGAAAAAGCATTTTAATTTAACAGAATTGTGCATTAACAGATAAAACGTCCCTTGATCTTCAGCTTCAGGCGACTGTCAAACAGAATGATTTCAGACTGACAACTATGATACAATAAATCTGCCAACAAACACAAATGTCATGCTCATGTACGTTTAATGATTGGAAAAACACTAAGGTTTATTTTTGCACTAGTTTTGGTAAAGGATCTAAAAAAGGACATTTGTCTGTCCATTTCACCACCCCAAAAAAACTCAAAAATGTAATTTATTCTTGTCAGAATCAGAAAATTCTCTATACTCAGATTATAACCATCAGCTAGCTCCTACATTAGTTTCTGAAACTAAAATGTAATTGTAAAAGACATCAAATTGTAAAAAAAATTATATTGTTTTACTTATTTGATCTGTCACAGTAGAAATCAGATGCTGTTCTCTTCATGGAGCTCTAATTGAATTCTCTCCAAACGAAGACGGGCTCCTGTCGCTCCGGCTGGACGTCTAACGGGGACAAACGGGTCGTTCCTCACGGCAGCGTCTCGCACGACTCTCCCTCGGCCATCTCCCTCTGCGCCATGATAACGCACACCTCATAGACGCGGAAGGCAGCGAAGGCGGTGGCCAGCAGACAGGCGGCGCCCAGAATGTACCACCAGTTGAAGAGGCCGAAGGAAACTCCTTTGACGATGCAGTAGAGGCCAAAACACACCAGAGCCACGGCGGAGAAGAGCTGCACGCACAGCGGCGGCCCGGACGAGGACGATTTCTCACCCATGATGAATCCTGCGCCCGCTCACGCTCAGCGAGACGGACCCCAGAGGAAGATCGGCTTGATGGGGAAAACAACCAGACTAATAATTAAGATTGCCTGAGCAGTGAAGTCTAAGGGACTCTGTGTCATGATGAAAAATGAAGAGCATAAATGTGTTTGTCAGGAGCTGTGGCGCAGCACTGAGCAGTAGAGATGCGATTGCTGCCTCTTATATACGCCCCAGCTCACAAATCTTAGATTAAAGAAAGCAGAAACACCCCTCAAACCACTCAAGATCTGCCTCTAATCCGGAGCAGTCTCTCACTGGGAATTAGGATGTGCAGCATTGAAGAAACTCCAGCTTCAATTATGCCGACTTACTGGTTTCATGCAATCAAGGTAAGTGCAACTGATAAAGCGCTTATGGGCTGTAAGTGAGTGTTTTTCAGGTCGACTAAAGACACTTTGTGCTACAGCACAGAACGCAAAATGAGATTTCAATGCAGACATGTAGAAGTATTACGAACCGCAGCAGCCGACTTTAACAATCACATTTCTGAAGAAATGAACAAACCCTTTGTAATCAAATATTTCAACAGCATCTTCTCAAAATTTTTGGAGCGATTGAGTTAAATACAATCAAAATATTCTTTATTGCATTATTTATGGTATTTACAGGGCAGGACGCTCAAGCTTCAAACTAAAAGGATGGAGGAGAGCTTGAAAATGAAACTCACACAACGCCAATTAAACTTAATTTATATTAGTGGTTTAGTAACATGATGCAAACTAGAGATTTCCGACAGATAACGTGTGAGCATTTCAATTCACTCCAATTCTCCTGAGCTGAATGTGAACACACTGTCAGACTGTGATTGGCCAATCAATACTGTTCACAGAATTACTGTCCGTAGCTGAACTGCGCATCAGATTTATAAGACAGCTAGACGTTTCATCGAATGATCCAGTGACTAAAACTTGACCCATCATTTCAGTGCAACACAAACAGAAAATGGAAAATGACATGGAAACAATGAAAGCAGCTCATCCAAACCTCACAGAGATGAACGTTAAAACTAAAGTGTCCACTTCTTGGTGTGGATTTGAGCAGATGCACGAAACACTACTAGGTGATCGGTTGCCCTCCGATTGTTCTGTCAGCGCAGTGCGAGTCACCCGCCTCACCGCTAGATGGCGCCGCTTCGGCACTCGCTGTCAGTCTCTCAGCCTCATCCCTACAGTTCAGTCTGGTTCGCTGATGATGTCACCAGGCTCTGGAATCACCCCGGCGACGACCTCATCTCCACGGCAACGTCCAGTTCACGGATTAAAGCTCCTGAGAAAAGCCTCTCAGGTGTGAGTGTTTGGAAACGGTCCAGCCGCCGGCGCTCACAAACACATTCTTGAGGTCATTTCTTTCTGAAATCCCCAGAGAGAGAGAATTACATTAGTGCAATATCACACACATCACTGCACTGATGCTGAAGGGTTAAGGATTCGTTCTGTCATCACTGATTACAAATCTACGACTGTCTCTCGTCTGAAAAGTCTTTATGGCAAGACATTCGGTGCATGAAAAATTGAATCTGCATAAGACTTCAGAAGACCTGTTGGTCACTTTCTGTGTGAACATCTTGTTGTGTTTCACAGAAGAAAGAAAGTCATACGCTTCAGGACCAGATCATCAAAACTACAAAAATAAGCATCAAGAACATGATGAGAAAGGGTGTTTTTTTTCTCATCAGAAACACTATTCATGAATTTAGGAAGGTTTTGTCCAGCTGAATCTGAAGTGTTTCAGAAGGAAATTAAATGACACTTCATTATATTTATGTGATGGAAGCGTTTGTGAAGGTTCTGTTGTGCTTGTGTCTGCTTCTGTTCTCACCAGCGGCTCCAGCTCTTTGCGGTCTATAAGGTTGAGTTCAGTGGCAAAGTAGTAGAAGTGTTTGTAGCAGGTGTTGACATGAGCTTCAGCTCCCATCAGGAGGATACGATCGAAATGATGGATGTAGACGTGCACAAACACGCGGAAAAGACGACACAGGATCTTCTTACAGATCTGGATAAAGTTCTTAGGGAAGGGAATTCCTGAAAGGCAAGAACACAAAGAGGGAGAATGAATGTAGAAAAACAAACAGAAACAGAGAGGAAGTGACAGAGGATGAAGATGTGAGGCACACAGGTCACATAACCAGAAGACAACTACAGAAACTTGACAGGAATTAAACACAAACATCATCTGAACTCTTACAAGTCTGTGTTCTACAGGAATCTCAATAACAGTGATAACAATCACATAAAGTGACACCATGATGACCCTAAGTAGCATGCACACACACACACACACACACACACACACACACACACACACACACACACACACACAAACGCGCACACGCACACGCACACGCACACGCACACGCACACGCACACGCACACGCACACACACACACACACACACACACACACACACACACACACAAACGCGCGCGCACGCACGCACACACGCACACGCACACGCACTCACTCACTCACTCACTCACTCACTCACTCACTCACTCACTCACTCACTCACTCACTCAGACACACACACACACAGCTGCTGTCAGTAAGTTTAAAGCATGATCACACTCATCTGATCTGACACGTTTATGAATGTAGCGAACATCTGTAATTCACTATTTCACTGCAATTAATGCTGCTTTGTTGTTTGAATGACAGACTACAAACAGCAAAAGCTGTGTAAAAACAGGATATCACCTGAACACCTACAGGAAGTGTCCTTCTCTACAGCAGCTGACCTGAAAAAACGAAGCGAAAATGAAAAAGCCCTTTGTGGACGATCTGCTGACCGTGCTTTTCACTGCAGTGTGGATGATGGACCACAGTCTGAATGGACTGAAGGAAAACAGCAGAAATAAATCTTGCATTTGCATCATTTTTTAAGTACAAACAAGTCACGAAGCAGTTATTTCCATGCAAAATAATGCTTGTGTATTTGTCCATGTGGCTGTTCTGTAAGCGTACATGAGTTTGTGTGTTTGTGACACTGAATTAGTGCCTTTGTTTTCTAACAAAAGCTCATTATGTTCTGCTCGCAGCCGAATGAAACGCTCCTTGTTTTCAAACTGTCGAGCAGCATTCAGATCGCAGATCAGCAGCTCTTGTGAATCAATGTGACTGAACAAATGAAGACTTCAGACTCACTTTGCACTGGATCACAGAAGCAGAGGAAGCTCTTAAAAGCTCTGAAGAAGCATATTCCATCAAGCTTTCAGGCCCATTTTCCTCCATAACCTCCCAATCTGAGTTCCCATGATTCTTTCAGCTCTAAACAGCCTCATTTCACTGAATAACCACAGATTTCACATTTAAAGCCATATAATCATCAGTACAAAAAACAGAATTAAAAACAGAAGACTGCATGATTTTTTGAACATGATATGAGTGTGTTAAAGTGGCCTACAGTATTGGCACAGTAGCGCAGATGATGGCGTTATATAGTGTGTTACGGCTGTGTGTAATTGTCTTCATAAATGTCTTCATAAGACTGTCTGTAAAGCCTAGTCAGAGCAGGATAAGACTAACTGTTGACCGGTTTATTCTGTCAGTCATGTGATCGGTTGGGGAGGGTGTGTTACTGTAGGTCATCAGCCTTCTTAATCTGCTCATAATACGGCCTGAAAACAAAGTACAGTGAGCATTTGTATGCTGCAGTTTGATGAATTAGAGTTTGACAGCGGCTGACTGATGCACAGTACTAATAATTCTAGACACAAGTGCTAATTATGAACAGGACCGGTTTCCACTGGGGTCTGTGTTTGACACGCAGCAACATAATCTGGGTTTAGAGCCAAAAACAGTGCTTTACACGATCTGACCAATCAGGACTCTATTTCAACCCATTGTTCAGCTCATAGGGGTTTGTGTCCAGTTGGGTTAGATCATAAGGGACTTAATAGGTTTCTTCCTTCGTTTGGATTCAACACATGAAACAACTAACCAATATTGAGATGTTTATTAAATAAAATTATTTAATAATTTAGCAATTACGTTAATTAGAGAATGATTGAGATCTCCAGTGAATCTGGTACTCAAGTGCAGCTTTGATGAAGCCTCAATTTCCTATTATAACATGTGACATACATATATATTTGCAATCCAGTAGCCTAAAAAAAGAGCTAACGACTCCCATAAATTGACACAGGATGTCAAATGCGATGGACAGGATCTTTCTCTTCCTTCCTCTACCTCAAACTGAGATACATTTCCTCACACTTGTCTGTATGAGGAGAGACGTTCCCGATCCCACCACTCCCCGCGATCATTACACTCTCACAAAAACAGCGCATGTCGAACCGTTGAGACAGAGCCAGCGTCGAGTACAATCGGCCCGTATCGGATCCAGCTCAAACTCCATAAAGAGCTACTCACATCGCAAAAAGTCTTTTTCATACGTGCCACATATTTTCCACCATCATTTCACCAGCACTCTGCTTCTTTTATTCACAGGATTTATTTTATCCTTTTATGTGCATCTTTAGCTTCATTTAAAATGATGGCTTTGATCTATTAATGGAAATTCACTTACATTTTTTTATCTAACTGTATCTGTATAATTGAATGTACAAATATCTGTCATGTCGGTAAAGCAGACTGAAACTGCACTGTGAGAAGGTCTCAAAGCAGACGAGGAGTGGAGAGTGCTGTATTTCAGGCCGCTGTGGATCACAACAGGGTTCGGTTACAGCGGCTCACGCTACAATGAGAGCTGATGTGTCTTCAGGGCATCTGATGGCCTTGAATTATTGACAGCGTGATGGTGATTGTGTTCCTGCGAACGAGACCTTCTGGCCTCTCGCTGTGATGAACGACCTACAGAAACGACAGCAGCGGGACTGAAAACCAACGTTTCAGGAACATGGCTGGGAACCACTGGCATAGAGGTAACCCTATGTCCACAGAAAGGCTCAATGGAAATGAATGGAGTAATGACATAGTTATAAAACTCAGACAAACACCACATCTGGCCACATACATATCAAAGTCAAAATCACTTGAAATGAGGATCATCATGACGCCTGCAGTGTTCACACAGGATTTGACGAGAGATCACAGAGAGATCGTTAGAAATAACAGCCCAAGATGAATCGAACTTTAACAAATCCGTCGCCAGGCAGAAAACAACAGTCGGGGGTGATTTAGATGCACTGGTGTAAACATGCTCTCTAGCAACATCCAGATGTGCAGCATGCAGAAGAACACCTGTATACAGATGACTTCACAAATCTTTGCAAATATAGTTTACTTTTAGAACTACAGCTGAAGACCATCGATAATGTCCACTTCTGCCAGAGTCTGAAATGATCACTAAAACTCTTTTGCAGCAACGGAGCATCCTTCTTTTTGAAATTCTTTTCTTTCAAACACACTGCAAAAAATGCTTTTCTTACTTAGATTTTTTGTCTTGTTTCCAGCCAAAATATCAAAAAATTCTTGAATCAAGAAGGATTTTCTAGACAAGTAATAATTATTTTCTTGTTTTCAGAAAAAACAAGTCAAAATTAAGTGAGTTTTTGTTTAAAACAAGCAAAATAATCTGCCAATGGGGTAAGCAAAATAATCTTATTTCAAGCAGAAAGCTAGTTTATTTTACTTACCCCCACTGGCAGATAATTTTGCTTGTTTCAAGCAAAAATTCACTTAATTTTAACATATTTTGTCTGAAAACAAGACAATCATTTTTACTTGTCTAGAAATTCCTAGATATTTTAGCTGGAAACAAGACAAAAAAATCTATGTAAGGAAAGCATTTTTTGCAGTGCACCTGGAATTTCAGCAACAGCATTATTCGTGTCAAGCATAGTCTAAAAGCAACATTTCTAATATTTCCGAGAAGTTGAAGGAAGATGCAAACACTCACCGATGCTGGTAGGGAAAATGTCCTCGTTATTGATCTGCATCTCTATCCAGTCCATCAGAAGGTTCATGTACTTCGGCGCAGGCAGCGGCGTGGGCTTCTTGTACTTGTGCTCGTCCTGCCATCGGTACTCGTACCGCGGGCCGCCGGACATCACCGGACAGCTCTTCTCTGTGCAGTACTCGCACACCGTCCCGTAGATGAGGTTGATGCGGTTGAAGAAGTCCACCACATGCACTGCCACCCAGTCGTTCAGATCCTCGCCGTGGGGCGGCTGGACGGCCGCTTTCAGGTCCACGCCCGAGTTGAGCGACGCCTGCGCCCGCTTGTGCAGCTCGAAGCGCTGAGTGCCTGGCTCGAACTTGCGTTTGGGCCTGAACGTCTTGTCTTTGTTGAACACTTGTTTGAGTGCGATAGACATGGTGTCTAGCTGTGGAGGACCTTCAGTGAATAAAGCGCCGAGTCTGGATCCTCTGCGTTAGGACATGCTCTCCTGAAAAACAAACGAGCGTGGTTCAGAATCCTGTCCTCACGTGCTAAAGACACTCTGGCTTATTGGTTTCAAACAATTAATACAAGTACTCCAACCATTTAAACTAACAAACAATCACAATTACTCAAACAGCTGACTGAATTTTATTTTCTTGTGATCTAACACACCTATAAATCGAAAGGTGCTTAAAGGTTGAAATAAACTTTGTAGACAAATATGAGTAAAAGGAAGATAGTGTTTTGATAGTCTTTGTAGTAGTTTACTGAGATGTTCCTCCCTCATTAGTGTGCAAAAAGCACTGTACATGAGCAGAGCTGGAATCTAGATGAAGAACAAGCTCCAATGTAAAAAAGTTATAATTTATCACATTTTGATCACTGCATCATTTCCATACTCATGTGAAAGTAAGTCCAATGACTAGTACTGCAGATATAATCCTAAAAATACTATATAATCCTGCAGTGCAGACATAAATCATGGGTGTCACTGAGTGAATCTGTTGCATCTCTTTAGCTTGAGGCCAATAGTCGTGTGATGACATCATCCCGAAAAGATTCTCCAGCCCACGTGATTAAAGCCCCTATGAAACATCCAATCGGTCTAAAACAAGAGATCCGAACCAAAAGACGAAGCCGGATGTCTGTCATAAGGTGTGACGGATTTTAGACGTTTCAAATACACCTTAAGGTTGTACTGGATTCGACGTCTCTGTTGCACAAATTAAATCTCATGTGGTTGCAATCCTGAATCGCTCTCATGGCAGGAGTCACGCGGCCCTTGTTCGGATCGAGACTGTCTGGACTACTGTACTCATTTCTGAGAGGAACACAGGACAAACTCTTTGACAGACATTCCCAGACTTGAGCTTCATGAACGGATAACAAAACACAGCAGATCTTCAAGTTTTTGTCTGTTTCTGACTCTAAGAAGCAGGTCTGTCAGAACACTCTTTACAATTACAATTACAATTACATTTTACAATTACAGCAAGTTGTCTATCGTTAACTAGTATCTGGCTCAAGCCATCCTTCACATTTCATGAGCTCAGAAGATGAAGATATACCCTCATTCATTACTGATCCCTTTAGAAAGCAGCCTGTTAAAACACTGCAGCTTTAACGCTGTAGACACAAATGGCCCAGTGTCTGATCCTGGCCTGCTTTCCAGCCAAGACAGCATTCAGAAAGTAGTATATGCATCCAAACACAGTCGCTTCCAGCAGGACAGAAGCATCACATCAGCGCAAAGATTAAAGCGCTGCTGTTTCACACAGACGTGGAGAAAGTGCGGAAACGTCCTCCAGGACTGATCATCATTTACAGAAGAGAACACATCTGCTTCATTCAGGCTGATGTTGGGTTTTGCCTGTTTTCTACTGTTTTACGAATGAGTCAATCCGTTTACTAGCCAGTCAATGTTTAACTATCATTCTGTGCCCTAGTTTTCAAACAGGGCAAATAACTAACCGCACATTCTTGTGATCTGAGTCACTGTGCAGGAAAAATAACAAGACTGCACAATTAGATCTATCTCGTGTTAATCGCTTTGGATAAAAAGTAGTATCTGCAGACCAGCTAGTAATAAACATTCAATCTGTCCTACAGTCATATTTTCACAGATACTCTTATACAATGTAATCAAGGTGTATGTTTTATCAGTTCACACCTTCATGTCTGATAATTAGTTTAATAATTATTGCCCATATCTCTTCTGTTTCGGCTTCCTGATGAAATCGCTATGGACAAATCGATGAGGTGTGTGCGTTTATAATGCCATCTAATCTGATCAACAAGATCAAGAAAAGGAAATATAGCATCTCAATATTAAAATGTGTCATATTAATGTCGAGTTCTGATCTAGGGCAAAACGAACAGAAGCCGTCTGATGCTGATTCATGAAAAGGCATGTGTGAGCAGTGAAACATGTGGCCCTTCACCTACAGTATCACACGCATGTCAAAACACGCCACGCTACACTAAATCACGCCTCTTTCAGAGCTTCTCAACTGCTTTGAGACACATTTTACAATGGAAATCAGACTGTTTAACATACAAAATTTACACAAGTTATTAGTAAGTCGTTTCTTTATTTATACAGCGCTTTTAACAATACAAGTTGTGTCAAAGCAACTTTACAGTATTAACTGCATATACCCAACTAGACACATATTTTACACAGTACACAGGGTAAAGTATTATATTTCTATACTGTCCTTAGAGTGCACTGCAAAAAAAGTACTTAGTTACTAGTATTTTGATCTTGTTTCTAGTCAAAATATAAAAAAAAATCTTAAAGGGGTCATCGGATCACTTTTGCATGTTGTTTGAACAGAAATGTGTGTTGGCAGTGTATGCATCTACCCTATAGTGATAAAAATCCACCCAGTTGTTTTTATTTCATCTGTAAAAATAATTTCCCCTTTTCCAAATCAAGTCATTCTCAGCATCCTGTCAGTGTGACGTAACACAGACTGAGGACACTCCTACGATAGATCTTACCTCAGACCCGTCCTGAATGAGTTCTAACAGTCCCATCGCTATTGTCTTGATGCCGGAGCAGGGACATAGACAAGAACGGCTCCTAAGCTAGACACAGCTTAGGAGCCTATCGCTTGCTCTGTTGGGGACAACTAAATTGGGGACAATCAACTTATTAATTTGGAACTACTGATTAATTTCCTTTAACTAAAATAGTTTCTTTTTGCATTATTGATCATTTATTTTTCTATTTGATACTGTAAAGTTGCTTTGACACAATTTGTATTGTAAAAAGCGCTATATACATAAAGCTGACTTGACTTGACTAAGCGATTGAGGGGTTCTTTTGTTGAATGCAAGAATGAACATAGTAGTCCTCATTTACTCCTGACATCTGAGCTGCTGAAGACACAGTAGATGACTTCTGTTTGTGAATGGAATGGCCTCCTGATCTACATAAATGCATCTGTGATCATTCGTGATCCTGCTTCACTTATAGCAGAAGTGAGTATATGTTGTTTTGTTATGAATCTTTGCAATCGCCTTTCCTAATAACCTGCTAGTTAGCAAGTGTTGTGGCTAAATGCACTAATGTAAACAAAGGCTCCTCACTCCACAGAGAGAAGAGAGCAGCGGGGCAAGCAGAGATTTTTAACCAAAGTATATATTAGACTTTTCATTAAGACCCTAAAGAATCATATCAACTTGAAAATGGGCAGCTGATGACCCCTTTAAATTAAGATGTATTTACTAGATAAGCAAAATGACATAAGATATTCAGTCTTGTTTTAAGCAAAATGTAATTGATTTAGTTTTTTTCTCCCTGGAAACAAGTAAAACAAGAGTGTTTTACTTACCCCACTGGCAGATAATTTTACATATTTTGAGGAAACTGCACTTTTTTTTTTTACCCCTGAAAACTCTTATATCGTTTTGCTTATCTAGTAAATGCATCTTAATTTAAGAATTTTTAGATATTTTGACTAGAAACAAGACAAAACTAAGCCTTTTTTTTTTTTTTTTGTATTGTATGACCATTTAATTTCTAGCCCTCGTTTTCAGTAGTTAACACACTGAATTCTGATTCTGATTAACTATCCGGCTCAAGCCATCCTTCGCACCACATTTCATGAGCTCCATAGATGTGCTCCAAAATGAAGGGATATCCTCATTCATCACTAACCCTCTTGAAAGCAGTCTGTAGACACAAATGGCCCAGTGTCTGATTCTGGCACAGAGAGACACAGAAAGAGACACAAAAACCATGCATTCACTACTGATTTTTCTCCTCTGTCTGCAATCTGATTAGAAAAGGCCAGAGATTTTTCGGCCGTGACCCACCAGTTGAGAAGTGCTGGTCTCTCTATCAGAGATGGTTTTCATCAGGTCCTGTGCTCTATTCATCATCTACAGTCTCGACCAGGACCAGGTTGCATAACAAAGACACGACACAACCCCCTCACCTCACCTCAGCTCATCTCATCTCATGTGTTTTAGTCTGTCTGCTGTAAAACTGCAATAAGAATCCAGTGCGGTTGTGTCCTTCAGGGCTTCTTCAGCTGATTTGTTCACTCATCCCTACTTCTAAACTCCTTGCTCTAGTTACGAATGAACACACAAACCCTAAGGAACAAAACTCACCTGACTAATGTAAAGCTGCACACAAACCACGTCCACAGACTGACTCAGTGTCTTTAACTATTAAATTGAGTTCTCACATCACAAATACTTGTTAGCGGAGTTATCTTTCTGTCTATTCTTCTAAAGTTATTTAAAGGTTTAAATCTGAAAAGAAAACTCGTGATCCGCGAAGCATCTCCTATAGCTGGATAATCATTAAACAGAATGATATTATACACTCTCAAAACACCGTGAGTCTGAAAATGATGATGAGCGCGAAACACAAAAACAACACTGAAAATACATAAACCAACCGGGATGCTATACAGTTATACGAGAAGTTTGTGAAAATGCGAAAAACGGTTGGGTAACACTTACCGCGGCTACTGCTCCCAATGTGCTGCTCGTGTGTGTGTGTGTGTGTGTGTGTGTGTGGAGAGAGAGAGAGAGAGAGAGAGAGAGAGAGAGAGAGAGAGTGAGAGAGTCCCGCTCTAAAGCACACAAACGCGCACGCACACACACACACACACACACACACACGCACACGCACACGCACACACGCACACACACGCACACAGTCCCGCTCTAACTAACTCAACAAAAAGAGCTAAAGCACACACATGAATGATTTAAACACGGTCAGATACTTTTACTCATATATTCTCTACACATGACCAAATCAAATGTGTGTGTGATTTTACTGCTGAAAGAAGGAAAACGGCTTAGAAACAAGACAGAGAAATAAGCGAAACAGTTGCGCCATCCAGCGGCCACACAGAGATTCACTGCTGATCACATTCTGTTTCATTATTGTGCATTATTGGGGTTCATTTCAGTGGTCTGATAAATATCTAATACACACACACACACACACACACACACACACACACTCTTACTTCACCATATTACAAATAAATCCTATATCTAATCATGACAAATTATATTTTGTTGGGAAGGTCTAAAATTCCTAAATAGACATTTTACCACTTTTTGTGTTACAAATTATATAGGAAAATAATTTATGACAAGAGTGCACCTCAAAAATCTAGATCATAACAGAGGTTCAGACCTTTTTCACAAAAAGACTTTCTTCATTGCCTTTTTCCCCATCACGCTTTAGAACTCATAAGAAATTATATATCACTTGAAAACTTAAAATCACAATCCCTTGAAAGCCATTTAATCAGACATTACCATAAAAATAGTAAATTGTACTTTGGATAGTGCATTTTCACGTCTATGTTCAAAACAGGGAGTGACAGTTAAAGGGTTAAAATCACGGTTTGCGCGTCAGTGTGGCCTTGAATAAATTAGCAGAGAATGCGAGCTAAAATGCAGACGAGTCATCAGCGAGATACGATGAGAGGTCGATGATCATATTTCATTTATATTTCTCATCATCATATATTTTAATCTGGCATTATAGTTTGGGAAAAGTCCAGCTATCAAATGTGTAAAAGTTTGTCACAATAACACTAATAAAGTAAAAATATGAATCTGAATGAAATCCTCCGCTGGATCAAGTTGCTGATTTAAAATCCAACCAAACAGTCCGTTCAGGATAGTTTTAGGGTTTTAATTACATCATTACGTGGCCCATATGTTGTGGTTATACTGCACTCGCCATTATTATGATAGATCAAAGTAAAAAAAACAAAAAAGAAATAGGCGAGATCACGGCCAAAATAGCACAGAGTTAGGTGCGACCGCCTTCATCTCCACAGACTGAAAATACAGTTGATTAACAGTGCGTTATAATTAGACACAATGGAACTGCTATTAAACCGGTTTGATAATTCCTTCATTTGTTGAAAGATATGAGAACTCAATTTTTGTTTAAAGAAGAGAATCCATATTTGCTAATTACAAATATTAAACTAGATGTTTAAAACTAATATAGATATTCTCCCCTACATATTTTGTTCACAACATTACTTCTATAAATATCTCTATAAATGCAGGCTGTCATTTTAATTAAATTACCCTAAGTAAAAAAAATAACAATAAAAAATAACACGCACTGGTTTCATAGCTCCTAGAAGAAAGGAACTAATTTTGTCTAATTTAATAGTTAAAAGACATTGGTCAACAAACTTCCCTCAAGGTTACGAGTAACACACAGCACATGAACGAACGCAGTTTCTGTGATGAAAACACCTGTGTTGAGTTCATGCAGTTTATCCTCACAACATTTACCATAGCATTTACTACACCGTGATTATTAGTCAACCTTTTCATAAAAAATCAAATGCAAGAGAAATTAAAATAAGAATAATAATTTGTTATGATTTGTGTGTAGTAATTCATATTTTGGTGGAAACTTCTTATGTTATTGTGGTCAGAGGCGTACATAAGGCCGATTGAACGAATCTCTTCATTTTAAGTTAGGTTGTATGTTGTAATGCAGTGGTTCCCAACCACGTTCCTGGAGGCCTCCTGCACATTTTGTACGTCTCTCTGTTCAGACACACAGTTCATGTCTTGCAGTCTCTGCTAATAAGCAGATGAGTGAAGGTGGTTTGTTAGATGATTCTTTTTTATCACTTCTGCAGACAAGCGTTTAAATGCAAAATATGAAGGTTTATCCCTGTACTTCTGTGAATATTTGAACGTTTGTAAAACAGAAATAATAGACTTTGTAAAGATGTTTCTTATACATGAACTGCTCTCTCTGTGTGCAGCGGCCTAAATGCACATTTGAATGTCTCTGTGATTCAAGGGTTTAATAGACGTAGCTGAACTGAGCTGAGGACTGAATTGGGTTCGCGATCTGGCCGTTTTAAAATTTCCAAAACATTTAGTGGAATGAACACGTAAGGCATGCGGTAATCTACCAGAGTAATCTACCTTCACCTCGGACAGATGGATTTCTGGTACTTGGAAATCATATCAAAATGTATAAAACATTTTATTCGTGAGGCGAATGGTCCCCCCGCAACGCCCCTGGAGTCTTGCCCTGAAAATCTGACCAGCTACTGACCATATAGACAATCATCTTTCATGAAGTGGGTTTTTATACGCAGGACAGCAATAAACCGCGGCATTCAGAAAGCCTGACGACACTGAAACTCATTCAAGCACAAACACAGATCAAGAATGAGAGCGTTGTATTGAAACAGTCAAACCACATGAACAATTGCACTGTGACCGTAAGGCAACTATGATTGAACTTTTCCCAGCAAAAAATCTATTCTTACCCATATATGGCTTAAATTGTTTCCACAATTATTCATGTTTTGTAAATAATAAATGAATCAGCAAGGGGTGAAAAACAACCACAAACAGCTCAAAGCCCTTTGATATGTGACTCTATGGCTACTGAAGATGTGTTTAGTCCAGTTTGGTCATCTTAGTACATTAATCAAATCGAAATAAACTAGTCAGTATAAATTCTAGAGGCTTAAATTAGAAAAAGAAGTTTAATAGCTGAACAAACACTGATCTGCTGCCATTTCAACAAATCTGCTGATAATGAGAACCTGATTTACTGAAGCGTTTGTCATGGAGTCAGCGTCGTCTCCAGCGTCGGTCGAGGTTCTCAGACTATTCTCACAAACGCTAAAGGGTTTAGTTACTCTGACCGATCGGGACGTACTCAGATGCCGCGAACGGACTAGCGATCGCACCTGAACCCTCTCACGCAGTTATTGCACGTGGAGTTCGTTCTGCTCTGAATCGGACGATCGTCTCCTGAAAGGACGTTCAGTTCCACAAAGATCTGTGATCAGAATCAACAGCGACTCCGACACAGCGGCGAAATGTCATTCTGTGTGGCCTAAGTCCACCTGAACCTCCTTCATTCGAAGAGAACATCGCAGAACAGACCCGTCTGTCGCTCACACGCATTCAGACACAAGTCGTGATTGACAGAAGAATTAAAACCACAAAAGGAAAAGCTAAAACCGTTTAAAACCGCGCCTCCTTCTCGGTCGGCCTCCCTCACAACGCGCCGATCGTCTCTATTCCTTTCAGGACGTCGTAGATCTCTTTGGGCAGGATAACGTAGCTCTCTCCCAGCGCCGCGTCCTTCCCGGCCTTCTGGACCTCGCTCATGGCTCTGAAGCGCTCCAGCTGCCTCTCCTGACGCCGGCATTTCTGCTGCACCGTCTTCAGTCTCTTGCGCAGCTTCTCCAGCTGCTCCTGCAGTTGCTCGATGCGTCTCTTCTGCTGCACGGTGTCCTCCACCGTATAGTTGTGGTCGCAGGAGACGAAGGCGCCGCTGTGGAGGTCCGGGCCGGGATCCGGGCAGAGCTCTGCTTCAGACGGACGCGCCGCCGGCGTCTCTTCGCCGTCAGACAGAGGGAGGCTCAGAGAAAAGTCCATGTCTGGGCTGAATGTTTCCTCCAGAGACGCTGCCTGTAAACAACACAGGGCACATGATGTTTTGTTTTTTCATCAGCAAACATGCTCATGATCAGTTTTACAGAGCTCATATGATGGGAAATAAAAAAAAACCTCAATTCGCAAAAAAAGTCATAACGCTCACTTGAGGTGAGATTCATGAAAAGATTCATGTGAATAATTTTACATCTAACTACATACAGCTACAGCATGTGGTAAGGGTCAGAGACACAAAAAAATAAATAAAACTACTGACATTATGATCCAACCTCTTTAAATGCTTATTACCAGAGGTGGGGGACTTAAGCCACATGACTTGACTTAAGTCAGACTTAAGTCACAAATTTTAGGACTTGAGACTCGCTTGACAAATATTCATAAAAGGCTTGACTTTGACTTGATATTCATGACTTGAGTTAAATGACCTGAAATGACTTGTCTTTTGTTTAGTAAATATATGTTTGTTTTCTCAAATAACGAGGAGTTAACTGTATGATATTTGAAAGATGAGGTTAGTCTACTTGTCACTTCCCTGTGAAACATAGGCTTGACCTGAAACAGAAGTGTGTTCAAATGATTCAATTATTATTATTTTTTTCTTGCTGTTCTTTTGGTAAAACAAAAGGATCTAACTTAAGGATGTGTTCATGTCCCATAAAGGTGATGTCTGTTTAAAGAATGCCATTTGGTGGCATAGAATCCATTACACTTAAATTGTTTAATACTTTTTCATTGTTTTCTGCAGTGTTTGAGGCATATTGAAACAGCTGTACCTAAATACTTTTTATGCATTTATGTTGGCCTAATTTCAGTTACATACATTTTAGGATTTTTTTTTATTGTATTAACAACTTAGCTGGGATCTTTTGATTAGAAATGCATTCAGTTAAATCATCAAAAATTAGTTTGACTTGACAGTGACTTGCTTGACCCAAGCTATGACTTGGCTTGAATTGCTTGACATAAAGCAGCGACTTGACTTGCTGGATTCTCACAAAAATTGACTTGGACTTGCCTGAGATTTGAAGGTTAAGACTTGAGACTTACTTGTGACTTGCACATGTTCAGGAGTAAATCCCTGAGCAGTTTTTCTTTTGACGTTTCTAGTTTCAGAAGCACGACTAACAATACATTCTGTTACGCGACGGCGCACACAACACACACCCAAAACACGAGAGGCTTGGATTTGTTTCTGGCCTTGTTGTGTGAGAAAGTGAAAGATGTCAGTGGAATAAATGAGGTTTGGGGTCACGTTTCAAGCGCTAGCGTTACCTGCATCTGCAGTTTGCTGAAAGCGAAGAGAGACGGCACGGCGTTGTCCTTCAGCACACGGTTGTTGCATTCCCGTTTGAAACAGTCTTTGGTGAAGTGCTGAGAGCAGATGTTACTGTATTTGGTGGGTTTGAAGTTTCTTCTCTTCATAGCGGCCACCCATTTCCCACAGACATCCGGCCGGGCCAGAGGAAACCTGTGCAGGTAGATGACAGAAATGACATAAGATCACCAAGAACCTCACTCAATAACTCAAAATGGATTCATTCGGCTTCTCTTCAAATCACTTTTTAGCCGAGTGTAAAGGCCAGTAAAGAACCAACCCATCAGTGGAGAACTAACATTCACATGATGTACACACAAAGCACAGTCACACAACATACACAGGAAACTTAACAAACACGTCATTTACACATCTATAAAACGTGCAGATTACCTGAGACGGATAACGTATCTGCAATATTTGTCAGTCTTTATCATACCTTGAGTCACCAACCATACCCACAACCTTCAGTATAAGTCAAAGTGAATATTGTGTAAAATAGGGCTTCACTTCATTTCAGCAATTTCATGTGTTATTAAAAACGATCATTGACTGGTCATCATTTACTCACCCTCATGCATGACTTTCACAAAAGAAGATGTTGTGAATGTTGGGAAGCAAACAGTTTTGACTTCATGTGCATGAACAACAACAACAAACCACTGAGGCATTTCTCAGAATATCTTCTTTTATTTTCCACAAAAGAAAGTCACAGGTTTGAAGCGACATGAGGGGAAGTAAATGAAGTCAGAATGATCACTTACAGAAGAACATCACTGGAAACTAGTGGACACATTAACAATATTGTGCCTCAAAACACATTAAGGATCGACCACTGCAGCTGACCTTCGCTGAAAAACAAATGAGTCGTGCTGCGAAGTTTGTAGCCAATAAATCCACATGAAAGCTGAAGCAGCTGCTGCTGAAGAGCAGAATATGAGAACTGAACCGAAGCAAACAAACCCTGTCTAGAACTGCAGCTGATGGACTAAAGTTCACTCAAATGAAGAAACCGACACAAGACACGCGACCAAACAACTATGAAACAAAACAACATCGTGCTTCGATTGTGACTCGATCGAAACACATCTTGAAGAACACACGGATGAGTTGAGCTCACTTATGAAAGGAGATGTTTTTATCTTTGTGGTATCTGTTTTTGCATCCGTACGCCGAGCAGGACTGAACCATGTCTGAAATATAGGATGATCAGGAGTAATATTCGCTCTCGAGCTTCTGTGGGAACAGGATCCTGTCGCCTGCTCTTTACATGGCTGACTGCAGCGACTTCTCTCTCGATGTTCGCGTGTTTCTGTGGGATCCAGGCGTTTCTCCGGCAGGCGGCGCTCAGCGGCTCACGAAGCCGGTTCTCCACAGAGCGGCGTTCGCATCTCACCGAGGCTCCTTCCTTTCTACAGACATTTAAACTCAAACTGCTATCATCTTTTAAGTCCAATACGAAACGTACACGTGCAAATCCTCCCAGCCGTCGCTCTAAAACATGTGTAAATAGGCAGGTCCAGTGATCACAATGGAGTGTGATTGAGCGATCCTGAGCAGCGCTGAGAAAAGCAACGGCCATCAGCTGACGGCGCCGTTTAATAAGAGCCGCTTCAGCAACAGTCTGCTCATTAACGCTAGATGAAAGGCATTTGCCTGCTTTACACACAGCCAACAGTTAAAATATACGATAATCATTTAGAAATGAGATCATTATTATTACCTGACAAATCAGAGCGGAAGTCCGGGCCGCCAAGCCCCGCCCCAGCCATATTCGCTACATTATAATTTCCATTCAACACGCTCATTTTATTTCAGTGCTTGAGCTGCGTGAGAATCTCTCAAATCTGATTGGCTGTTCATGGGAAAGGGCTGGGCCTTCTAGATGATGACACCAGGAGGTCATCAGGTCACTGGCTGTCAGCGAAATAAATGGATGCATCTGATGATGATGTGTTTGCAGTGATGGCAGAGAAGAATTTGTCAACGAGTATGTACATTATTAAAGATGCAAAACAGTGCAGGAGGTTTATATATATATATACCTAGGAAAATGAAAGAGACGTCATAATCCAATCACATACGTTTGCTAATATAGTGAGTCAATGGAAAAATCTCACGGAGTCACATACAGACCATGAGCATGTTTCTACACCTGTGTGAAGATGAGCTCCATCATCATCATGGCACACCTGCTTTATGTGGCATATACACACCACTTGTTTTCAGACCCTTCATTAATATATATGTATATATATATGTTGTCAATATTTTGTCTAACTTTGTTATCTTAGAACTTCTTTCATCATGTCGTCAGAGATAGATATGATGATTCTTTAGGAAAAAAAAAATAAAAAGGGGTGAAAAAATGCATTGCATATTAGTGAGTAAAACAAGGTATAAGTTAATTTCGTCAGCTTGAGTGCTACATTGCTTTAAATTACGTTTGTGAGGATCCCCAACCTCTCTCACTGGTGTTTTGTCTTTTTCTTGATGTTCATTCATTCAGATTTGTGACTGAAGGGCACAGATGTTTTTGTGAGAAGTGCAGCTTAATCTGGTCTTATACACATTCTATAGTTCTAAAACCATTGGAATTATTATATAAACAAGCACTTCAAATTTTAGATAAAAAAATATTTCATTTTTACCATTGTCACATTTTAAATACATATAACTTGCTGAGCTGGGAAAACATCATGATGTTTAAAAAAGTTTGTTTAGTTCATAAGATTATGCATGGTTTAGCTCCTCTTCCTCTAATTTTATGACACTGAAATCTGTTAAAAACAGAGTAACCCCCTGCACTTTCCCCATTCACCATCATGGACAGCTCTGTGGCTGCAGTGGAGATATTCGAGTTCCTGGGATCTTTCATCTCCCAGGACCTGAAGTGAGACACTCACATCGACTCCATTGTAAAAAAGGCCCAACAAAGGTATTTCCTTCGCCAGCTGAAGAAGTTCAACCTACCACAGGAGATGCTGAAACAGTTCTACTCAGCTGTCATCGAGTCTGTTCTGTGCACATCAATAACTGTCTGGTTTGTCTCAGCTACAAAATCAGACATCAGAAGATTACAGAGAACGGTTCGGACTGCAGAGAGGATCATTGGTGCTCCCTGCCCACCCTTCAAGAACTGTATACATCCAGAGTGAAGAAAAGAGCTCAGAAAATCACTCTGGATCCCTCACATCCAAGACATTCCTTCTTTGAACTTTTGCCATCTGGCCGCTGCTACAGAGCCCCAAATACAAGAACAGTTTCTTCCCCCAGGCAATCCACCTTATGAACAGCTAAATGCTCATCCCGTTGTGCAATAAAAATATGTGCAATAACCTTATATTTATTTGTTACCACCTTCATCCTGATACACCCCTGCATCTCTTTCTATTCTATTCTATCATCTATAGCACAACTATACATACCACTTATTTCTTAATTTATTTTTCTGTATATTTGTCTATTTCTATTTACATATGTGTATTTTTTATTCTCATCTTATTTTTATTGTCTGTGTGTTGTTGTCGTCTCTGTATACTGGAAGCTAATGTCACAAAAACAAATTCCTTGTATGCACAAGCACACTTGGCAATAAAGCTCTTTCTGATTCTGATTCTGATAATTCATAGAAAAACCTCATTTGGTCAAGCTGTTTTCTCATTCAGAGCGTCACATCAGTGGAATTCAACTCATTTAAGCATCATTTTAAGAAATGGCTTCTTCATAATTAGTTTATTGATCTTGATAATTTTAGCATTTTAGCATCTGCATTTTAGATGTACTTTTTTTTATTGCTTATTTCTTTATTTTTATTGTTATTTTGTATAATCTTTTAGAGAGATGTTAATCTTTTTTGGTTGAATTTTGTTGTTATTGTTTTTCTATTTTGTTTCTTTTCTTTCTCTAGTTTTTTGGACTAATAACATCTGGCAAAGGGACTACCAATGAAAACTAGCCTTTGGGCTAATGTGAGCACATGTACTTTCATGAATGCTGATTAATGTACACTGTCCTGTGAAATAAAAGAACATGTCTCCAGCATCACTGAATAACGTGTTGTGTTGTGTTGTGCTTTATTATGTGCAGAGGTGCATCGTACTGTACATGGGGTGGGTTTGTATTTGTGGTGTAAACAGGAAAAAGAAATACAAACTAGAACAGGAAACCTGAGTTGTGATGCATGTGACAGATAGCAAATGAATGTTTACTCACATGAAACGAGTGTGAGACGTGCAGCGGCTATACCTGCGTCTGCGTGATTTCTGATGCTGCAGTAAAAGCGTCTAATGAGGTATGTCAGCTTTTATACTTATGAAACAATTTGGCTTACAGTCATAACAAGTATTGCAGCTGTTTGTTTCAGTGCTTTGACACAGATGTGTGTTGTTTTTCCACACTGGCAACACAGTTTAATGCTCACTCTCTCGCTCTCCTAAGTGAATGAAAAATGAATTCAGTTTGTCTCATTATTATATGTGCATCCTGCGGTCCAGTTTTATCAAAAAGTTGGTTCAAATAAAAAAATGAAGTTAAAGTTTGACAATCCAAAGTCTCCATGAGTAGCTTTGTCTCCTTATGTACATGGTGACTTATATACACTATACTTTCTTAAATGACACCCTTGTGAGAGTAAACTCTCATTATGATGAATCATATGATGAGGTGTCTGTGGCCTGTTGTACCACGAGAGGGCAGTAAAGCATCACAAATGCCTGTGTTTTCGATCTGTGGGCCCGTTCAGATTGACGGATTCTGCTTCGTGACACCAACAGGACACTGAGTATGGAATGGATTAGACTGATTATAGAATTCACAGCTCTTTAAATGTATATTTCACGGAAACACGTTAGAAATAGAGCACTAAGGGAAGCAGGGCCTAGTGAAAGACCGTTTAACCCCGATCCAAAATTCATGACGCACTTGTATCTGAAGTCTGCGCTGCGTCGTTTCCCGCGGGCATAAACATGAGACCGCTTTCTTTCCAAGTACTTCTTCTGCGCACCGTTTTAATCGGAACTAAAAATGTACAAAGTCTCCAAATCCACTTCGTTTGAAATCAAAGTGTGGAAATGAGGACGCTTGGCTTCTCACCGGGGCTATTTCAGTGTCTCATATATTCGCATGTCTCTATTGACATCTAATTACAGTAATACCCACCTACACCAGGAATTACAGCAGATAAGGCTTTCAAATGGCAGCTATTACTGTCAGACGCTCGAGCGGAGAACGGCCGTGTTGGTGTGCAGATGCTAGCAGTTCTCAGAAAGCTGCTGGCGAAGCGGAGGCCCGACTGTCGAAGACATCGAGGGCTGATTCTGCTGCCGTTGATCTGTGTCTCTGATTAGAACCAGATCTGCATGAAATCAGCATGTTTGATGGCGTTTTGGGCCGTTATCAAACCTGTGCTGAAGTTGTAATGTGTGTGTGTGTGTGTGCAATTCGCGAGCGGCTGCGATGCACACGACTGTGGTTTGATTGATTGGCCCGTGGCCATGGAGATGCGCTGCTGCTGTTGGGATTCAGAAGCGCGTTTGACAGAACGCCCACTCCTTTAACTGCTTCCCTGCTTCTCAAGACGCACTCAGCCCAATCTCACTGTTCGCAGATCCTCAACAGAAATTGTTGTGGAGATACAGCTGAAGGATCTCTGGGGTTTTCAAGCTTCTGTCCGCTGCATTCGATTCGATGCCATTTCGTGTTTTTATATTGACCTCAAGGTTTATGTATTCTTCAGATTCTCCATTGTGCATGCATCATTTCAAGAGGTCATTTCCTGTTTTGTTTAGGAGCATCTAGATTTCTACACTGGTTTTAGCATATGGCTGTGTGTTCTGGATGGTTGCTTGGTAGGCGTTTTCCCCGCTTGCGTCTCAAGAAAAACAGTTCAGTTTATATGAACCTTAAACGCTGCAATCTGATTCACGTTCACCTTCACATGCGCATCAAGTCAAGTCACCTTTATTTATATAGCGCTTTTTACAATACAGATTGTGTCACAGCAACTTTACATTATCAAATAGGAAGGTAATATATTATTAACGCAAAAAGAAACCGTAAATAATTTTAGTTGAAGGACATTAATCAATAATTCCAAATGAATAACAAATTTAATTGTCCCCATTGCATCACATGAACAAAACCTAAGCGCATACACAGCATTCAGAACTGGAGAAAATGTCACAATTGTAGTTTTGTAATTGTCGTTTTTGCTTTGATGACATATATAAAAATAAAGCTGATATATGACAGAAGAGATTTTTAACAAAGATTTAGTAAACATTACATCTCCTCCACTGACCGCTTCATAAGACGTGAATGAAGCACATTCGTGATATAAACATATCAGGGCTGTCAAGCCGTTAGATTTTTGTCTAATTACATGATGTGATAATTAATTAATCTAATTAGTCACAAATGAATTGGGCATATTTTTTGTCCAAAAGATCATTTAAAGCCATTAATGTGAGAAAAGCATTAAAGTGACATTACAAAAAAAGTAGCTTTCAAAAGAAATATTTCAGAAAGTAAATTCACCAAACTATGCCGAAGCTCAGTGTTTTTAAAGGACAATAGCGCTTCAGAGATGCATTTGCAGATCATTCATGTTTAGGAACTCATCTGACTTGAAATTGCAAGATGTCAAGGAAAACACTGCAGTGCAACTTCATTTAATAACATATAATTTGTGTAAAATATAAAGTGTGCACTTTTCACTGATGATTATATTTCGTAAAATTTCCAACTTAATCACTTAATTAAAAGCACCACAATTAAAATGTTTCATATATAGGGACTATTGAACAGAAATGTAGAGATTTTTTACAGTATTAAATGCACAAAATGTGTAAAGGAAGCTGTGCTAAAAAACAACAACAACAAAAAAACATCACTATGTTGTAGATGCGTCTGACTGGATAATCAACAGCTGTACACATACTTCACGCTCATTTGAACACTTTAGCCAAATACAGAAAAGTAGATGTATGTGTTTAAACGCAAAGATGACAAGTGTGGGTATTGGGACAGACCCAGTGACCGTCACTGAATCATGGACTCACTCGATTAGTTCAAACCGTGGATTAATTCAGTACCGAATCACCGCTGTGTGTCGATCAGAAACGCCCAACAGTTCTGCTGTGACTTTGATTGGAAAGATTTTTGCTGCAAAATTGAGTAAAACAGACAATATAATGTCTAAAATGAACTTCGTTTATTGAAGTGTTGCATAAACGAATATCACATTTGGAATGGCGCGAATATTGGGGAAAAGCAGCACTCTTGCTGGTGTGATATTGCTGAACTATATCATGATGTAATTTTAATATAATTTTTCATTCCTAACTGCATTCTAACAGCCTTCGTCACGCAGTCAGTCGTCCTGCATCAGCGTAAGATGACCGACAGGGACTTTTAAAATCCTATTTTCTTTTTCCATAATTGTACCAAATGAGTGTCTTAAATCAACAGCAATAAAACACATCAAGGTGTTTCTGAATGCGAATGTGGGTTCTTCATCACATCACCATCAGTCAACTGTAGTACTAATAGTGAGGACTGAGTAAGTTACAGTAGCAGCACAGTCATTTTTTGAGGGTTGTGGGAACAGGGTTTTACCCTTCATCTGCATGAGACCTGCCAATTCAGAGCTACCAAAAGAGACGAATGATAATAGAGGCTGAAAACAGGCATCGACACGCCGCAAATCCCTCTGAACCGCTGCTGGTGAAACGGCGTCTGTTTGCGCTGAACGAATCCAGGCGCAGTAACGAGCACTTCCTGTGTCTGTCTGCGCTTCGGGCGCTCGCAGCGCATTCGAGGCTGGCAAAGATTTTCAAAACGCTTAATTTGATGAGCAACAACATTCTCCTGGCTTCAAGGCAAGCACATTTCAAATTAGAATAAAAGTAATTAGAAAGGAAACGAGTTTTTGTGAAACACGCCGGGTTCTGTACGTCGAACAGACGCATATATGACGGTGTTGTTGTCTGGTTGCGTTACTGTAATCGGCACTCGTCACCTCGCCCAGACGTAATGAGCACCTGCGGGTGTCTGTGGGCTTGTCTGGGTGACTCTTATGGGGTTCAAATACATGTTGCAATCTTGTAATAGCAAGAATTTGCCAGAAGGTCATCATTTACTGTCTTTTCTTTCCAGAGCAGCGAGACGACGAGCCGCTTCAATGACATAAGCTTCCTTAGAGAGGACCTGTTTTTACTGATTTGGACAAAACCTGCAGAATCTGAATTCTTGAATGTATTGATAATGGACTGTACTGTGAACCAGTAAGCTCTACAGTTTCTAAAGCAGCTCCTTTTCTTTCGTTGCTCGCAGTGCTATTGCTCCCTGAACTGAGATCAGCCAGTGCTTTATGAGCTCCATCTGATGTTTGTGTGGCGTAACAATAACAACCATTAGACGAATGACTCTGATTTCAATTGATCGTCAAATACGTACAAAATAATTGTATTACTTTAACCTGTGAACTGCTGTAGTCTGTCGATCATCGTGTCTGCCTTAAATACGTCTGTCGAACTAAAAAACTGTTATGTTTTTTAGAATTTTAGCATCATATTCACCAATGAGATTTCCAATGTGAAACCATTACCTTTTCTTAATAACAAAAGAGTTTTATGCCACTTTTGCCACACACAAATGAACACACACACACACACACGCACACACACACACACACACACACACACACACGCACACACACACACACACACACACACACACACACACACACACACACACACACACACACACGTTGTGTTTCCAAGTTTTATGGGGACATTCCATAGGCATAATGGCTTTTATACTGTACAAACTGTATTTTCTATTGCCCAACATCTACCTTACATCTAACCCTAACCCTCACAGGAGACTGTTTCCTTATGGGGACCTCAGAAATGTCCACATTTGGTCCCCATAACGTGTTAAATACCAGATGCACACACACACACACACACACACACACACACTAAGCGAGTGGACTCTGAGAAAATGAGCTCAGCGCGGCTCAGGCCCAGGCGGCTGATGTCATTGTTGCTGATAACAGCTTTCAGATGTGTTTTTGCGCGCTGCGGCCAGCACAAGGGCGATTTATTCCATTACACATTACACAGGCATCAAGCCCTGTGCCAAATAATCGCGCAGTGATGTCACAATGGATGTGTGGGGTTATACGGGACGCCGTGGAGCAGCACGAGGCCGTGCCAAAGAGTCGACGGCGCTCCGCTGAGACGACAGAGCCGACGCTGTAACGCGGCACACAGAGAAGGGTGGCATGCGTCACGTTAGGGTTTTTCTCATTCGTAGCCAAGCTTAGACTGCACTGCATTCAAGAAAAAAACATGTCAGCTTTACGCTTTAAAATCACTTTCGGTTTCCGCCGCTGTTGATGGTGGAAACACGCTCGTTTGATGCCTATCATTTGGAAACAGATTTAATGCTTGTCAAAAAGGCTTCAAAGTAATCTATTGCTGTTTGGCTTTCTTTAATAGAATAAGTGGCTCTATGTGAGATGAGAGCTAAAGGTCTTTCTGCTAAACCCCTCGCTAGCTCAATCTCATCTTTCGTCAGAGCGGTTCTCATGGATACCGGGAAAATATTTGGGTAAATGTAACACAGGGCTGCGCTAGCATTAAAAGCGATGCTCTCATCCGGAGAGCGCGACCCCTCCGGCGTGAGGTAATCGCTGGAGAACCGATGAAATCAATACTGTAAAAACAAATGGAAGCGCCGCTTGACTGTTTCACATTTCAAAGAGGTGCGCTGCCACAGCTCTGTGATTTAAAATGTTTTCGAGGCTCGCTTTCCAAAACAGCTCGTCCCGTTAGCAGGATCGGGGTTTCGAATGAAGCGCTCGGTTCAAACGCTAACATTGATGAAGGATAAACAGCGTGATGTACGTAATGGCAGCTAAACAAACTATGGATCGCTCAATGTGTTCATTTGGCTCTCTTAACTCTCATGGAGTAGACTCAAAGACTGCTTTGACTGTGTTTGACTTTGTAAAGCCTGTCCTACTAAAAAAAGATCTGAAATGACAAAGAAAAATGTTAATGAGTTGTTAATGCCCTCATGAATCTTACAGGTTATTCAAGTTTAACGGAAAGCCCTGTTATATGTATACAAGCCTGCCTGAGGTTTGATGTCAAACGCTTTGGGTGGAACCAAGCCGAAACCAGCGCGACCAGACCAAAGTGACCTTGATTTATCTTTGCGCTTCCTTCAGGATGCTTTTCATAGGCTAATACTTTTCAGCATGACCGATCGGATTAGATCTGAGATTAGAGCCGCTTAGGAATATGGCCTCGGCAGACTCTGTCCTCGCTGCGATGGTTTCATTCAGCCTCTCCCAGATGCTCTGAAGAAAGCTCTCGGTCCTGTCACCGACTCCACAACAACGGCTGCGTCGCGGCTAGTCGGGCTAGTTTTCTACGGGATCGAAAGAGTAGGTCACTCTGTCGCTATGAAAAATCTGGCGCGGAGAAGCCTTAAATTGCACTCTATTAAATCAAATCACATCACATTAAACAACCAGGTCAATCGGTTTGAAATGTTCAACAGGCTGAATATGACTGGAGCAACACTGCCTTTAGAATCTGGATGTCTGGTTCACCTTAGAGGATATTTGAGCACCATAATCATCACTTTCCCCATCAATAAAAAAGTAAGCAAAGTGAGAAACGTGATCCGTAGGAGAGCTGGTGGAATAATCAGATCCACAAGTGAGGATCAAAAGGTCAACAAATGAGCCTGAGTTTCAGTTCTGTCATCTTAACGTCCCTGATGAATCGCCAGATCTACAGCATACTCTACAGCTTGGTCATTTCCCCCTTAGATTCAGTGCATTACCTTTTCATCACACATTTAGCATGATCTTGAATATGTTGCATTTATGTATATGTAACTCTTGACCTCCGTGTTGCCAGGACCATGAACCACAGGAACGCTCTTAGTACACTAACCTTAGTTTGTACAAGTTGTAATTGGAGTAAAAGACCATTTAGCATGTCAATCTACATCAGGTGTTTAATTATATGGCAAATATTCGAATAAATCTCACCTCCTCGAATCTTACCTTTCAGAATATTTCTTGAAATGAAGTATATCTGCAGCACTGTGATGTTTGCTCGGCCGCTGCGTGTCACCCGGATGAACTCTTCAGCTCTCATTAGATGATGGCTTCTCTCCACGCATCCCGCCGCTTCCAGCAAACGTCTTCTTCTGCTTCTTTCCCTGAGTTTTCGTCTGTGCCTTGAAGTCGCAGTGTTTTCAAGCCCCAGGGCACGACGCTGGAAATCACTGTGGATTATGTTTGTGGAGAGCTCTGAACTGGTGCTGTTGAGAAAACAAGATATCTGAGATGTCTGAATGTTAATGCAGTGAGGATGTCTCATATCTTAGGCCTTAGCAACAGTGATGCTGTAAAGATGAGGAATGGTGATCTTTTACTAGTTACTATTATTATTGTATCATTTGGACAGTGTGTAGTCATTCAGGTACGTGTAAATACTGGCATGTGTATCAGAAACGGAGAGCAATGATACATCTTTTTTTTCTTACTTTATCCTCTGAGTATCTGCTGTTTATAGTGAGGAACTTACCATTCTAGAAACTTCTGGAATCAAGTCAAGTCAAGTTTATTTGTATAGCGCTTTTCACAAAACATATCGTTTCAAAGCAGCTTTACAGCAAATTAAAGTTTGTACAATAAATAAAGTTTGTTAAATTAAAGTTTGTTCAATTTGCACAATGTTAACAGTAATGATTATATGTTGCAATCAAATCACTGTAGTAAATTGGGTAGTGATGAATGGTGTTTCAGGGCTGATATCATCTAAAGTCCTCTGAGAGATTGGCATCATCATCTCCTCTTAGGTGTTCCTGATCCAGACTGAAGCTTGTGTAATTCCTAGTTGGCACAGGATGTCAATCCCGTGGCAGAAACAGAAAACAAATAGGAACACAATTAGCGTAGCTGCTGTTCAAACCAAGCAAAAAGGATTTGTTCAGCCAAAGCTAAAGATTAATAATGTGCAATTGATCAGATATAACTGCAGTAAAAGATGATGAGATGCATTATGTGAATGCTTGGCTAAAAAGATGTGTCTTTAATGTAGATTTAAACAGAGAGAGTGTGTCTGAACCCCGAACATTATCAGGAAGGCTATTCCAGAGTTTGGGAGCCAAATGTGAAAAAGCTCAACCTCCTTTAGTGAACTTTGCTATTCTAGGTGCTACCAAGAGTCCTGAGTTTTGTGACTTTAGGGAGCGTGATGATTGTACTGCGGTAGAAGACTAGCTCACATAGTGAATCGTGGTTCATTTGATATATTAATAAAAGAGCAGCGTGAATTACAGCAGAAACAGGCCAAATATCACACGCGGCTTGTTTTGGGTAATTCGGGGTACTTTGAGTGAGAAATGTAGATACCGCTGTGGTCTTATCAGTCACGGGTAACGCGATCATAAACCTCCCTCGAGAGCTTGTTGATCTGTAATAATCAACTAGCTTATCTGTGATGATGAACGCTCACCATGGGGAAGCAAAGGAGCGTTTCGTGCATCAGAGCTATTTCAGAATGACACGGCATACAGTACACAGGCTCATGGTTCTTCTGAACTATGATTAATGATACGAAGAAAACGGCATTTCTCTGAGAAGCGGGATATGGGAGGGGAAATACCTCCAGACGCTGTAATCGTGGTTTCATCTAGCAGTTACAGGAAGTTATATTTACAGGAGGACGGTCCTGTTGTTCTGTGACTGTACAATAAGAAGCAGAAATGTGTGGATGTAGGACAGTGTTGTGGTGGTGATTTCCTCTTCGCTACAGTTCACGGTTCAGAGATCTTCCGCGGGCTCGAGCGTGTCAAGACAACGGCTGTTGCCAAGGCGATGCGGGAGTGTTCACCTGAAATAGCAGCGCGCGCATGTGGCGATTGCGTGTGGATCTAATGGCTCTCGATTCCGTTCTCATCTTTTATTAAAGGACTCTGGTCTCAGCACTGAAACACACACACACACACACACAAGAGGGGGTGTGTCCCTCCTACTCACATGTTGCAACCTTGATTACACACCCGCACCCTCCCAAAGCAAATATTTCAGGACACTGATCTCTCGCTTTCTTTCTTATGTTCACTGATAATGACTCGTAATCAGAGTGTATAAAAAAACCCACAGTTCTGCCCTGGAATTCTTGACTCTGCCAAAACGCTTCGGTGTGTCTTTCCTTTGTAGGGTTGCTATTCTAGAAACAAATCAGTAAAAACTACACAGCATTACATAAGACATGACTTCATAGAAAGTTTTTTTGCATTTTCTAAATGGGATGATGTCAGGTCAGAAAGCCTGTGGAGAATCTAAAGAGGGCTGAGAACGGACGGAAGTCTTCGACCCAAACCCGCTTTTCCTGCCGCTGACTGTGTGGGAAGCAAGGTGGGCGGAAGTAGAGAGTTAGTCATTCCCAAAAGACTGAGCATCCGCATAACTCAGAGGAAGAACAGGAACGCGCCGGCAAACCTGGAGAGCGAAACTTATTTTGTTGACTTGGAGCCTGAAGACATCTCTTTGTAAAGTACATATATATATATAAATATATAAATCACGTTTAGAAGCTGTTCAGCGCTCTGTTGTGTTTTATGGGTTTTGTCAGCCATTCTCGAGACCGTGAGCCGGCGGGATCTAAAGGCCCAGGTCAGTTTTTGGCGAGGTGGCGAGACGCGCCGTGGGCTGACTGTAGCAGAGATTCCCCTTCGACTCCTCAGCTGTGACTTTTACTTTCACAATGACCCAGACAGCCGTTCCTTGTGCTTTACTGGAAGTGCAGCTCATCTTTATGGGAAAGGCTGTGACACGGAGGGTGGGCGGATGACTGGACGACTGCGAGTGTAGTTACAGAACCTGGCAGAGGAACAAAACATGTTTATGACCCCTGTTAAGACAACTGACTAATGACTTTTGCCCAGACTGTCGTGTCATTTCTCAAATGCCAGATTTATGTGTGTGAAGCTGCTCGTGTGTTGGTCTGTTCTGTTACTGCTAAAACACACACACACACACACACACACACAAACTGAATTGTGGTATTGAAGGAAGGCATGACATGAGCGAGACAAGTGTTCAGAAACCTACTCCTCTTTATTGTAGATAAAAAAGAAAACAAGGGAACAATGAACAGCATTTGAAGACCGCATGTTATTTAGAAGCAAATAAACCAGCCCATAACACAGCGAGGCAAGTCGCCCCTTAGTCACACGTTCGGCCCACCGGTCGCTCAAGTCTTTGTGTAGTTCTCTCGAAAAACGGTAAACGAGGCTCCAGAAGCGTTCCGCATCCAGACGCGCGCCGCTCTGCTGTAACATATTCATCGTCAAACTTCATCTCTGACTTACAATGCTCAGTCCTGTCAGGTTTGGGATCAAGGCTGAGAAGTCGCTTGATGAGCGAGATAATCGTTACACAAGCCGCCTAACGCGCCAAGTAAACAGAGTAAACTCTTTCGGAGCATATGACACGTGCTAAAGAAAAAAGACCTTGTGGTCTGTCAAAGTTTTCTTGTTTTCAAAATGAAGGATGCAATCAGTCTTTAGAGTTGGATCGAAACACAGCCGCACAGTCCCGTGAAACGACAAAAAACACGACGACGAGCTTAAAGTCAGGATTGAAATAGAGCAACACAGAACAATCAGGAACAAATCACTTGATGCCAGTGGAAAAACCGGAGCACTCGGTGGACAAATGTACAACAGTAGGCGTGTACGAACACAAACCAGCAACACAGAAACGCTTGGAGCCAAGCTCAAATAAAACAACACCACACTGCTCAGTAAAACCACTTCAATAAATAAAGCATTCGGAATGATACAAAGCAATACAGTAGGTACTGTACACACACTAGTCTTAAACAAAAACGTCCGAAACAATTTTGTACAAAAATACAATACGTTTGTGACATCAAAAACCTTATTCAAGTTTCAAAAAATAAATATCTTCTTGTTGCACAAGGTTATTTGACAGTTCTAGTACCTGTCTCAGGTATCCCTATGAATCTTCTCCAAGTGGATATAGATATATAAATAAAATAATCTCCATGAAAGGCATCGAACAGCAATTCCGAGTAGCGACACTGGCAGACTTTAGCGCATGTGCGGTTTCACAAAAGCAGGCCTTCTACGACTCCGGCGCGGAGCTTCTCACTTCATCGAGGCGATCTGAGACGTCCGTAGTACAGCGCCGACTTGCGTTCGACGTCCGCGTGCCATTAGCAACAATCTTTCAGAATGTCGTATTACTTTTTATCTACTAGAAACATAGTTGTAGTTATAACTGTCATGCTATACACAGAGGATAAATATTACACATCATTTAATGTTTCTGATTTATGTGCAATCGTGTAGTTTCCAAAAAAATAACGTGTCAATGAGACACTAGTATTCCAACCGTATTCTTCCTCTCCTCAGAAAACAACATAAATACAAATTCTGTATAAATAAAATTGCTTCATAATTCATTTAGAAAAAACAAAAAAAACAAAAACAAATAAAATACACACACACACACACACAAAAAAAGCAAAATACTATTGATCAGAAGCCCTTTTGTTGTCGTTCAGTTGCATTATCCCATTTCTTTAGTCCAGAGTAGCTTTTCCACACTGTTACTCTAGGTTAACACAGCATTAATACTCATTAGATAATGGCAAAAACACACTATCAACCCATTATTAGAACGTATCCCCCGGCGGGAGATTACAGTGCAAAAGGTCTTGGAATGCTCAGGAAACTCCCAAAACGGCCAAAGGTACCGTTTAAAGTTTTGCACAGTACCACATCCTTTATCCGCAGATGTCTCTTTGCTTATAATGTTTCGATATTAAACAGTAATGTAATACTTCTGAAAAAAAGCTCGGTTCGTATAAAATATTTTTTCTCATATTCACAAATTGCACAATATCAAACCAACTAACAAACAAACGTATGCTGTAATGTTGTTACTGAGACGAGGTGACAGATTAAACCAAGAGATTTCCACTTGAAACACGTCAGAATACAGGTGACACCTCAAAGCGGTATAAAGGGATCGGTTCTCTTCCGTCAGGTGCTTTGGAGAATGTTTGCATAATAGTGCATGTTGTTCGACAATTTTAGAAACACAAAACCCCCTAAAACATATATAAAGTTTGTCCATCAAGACACTGATTATAAAGGGAAAAAAAAAAAAAAAAAACGTTGAGCAAAGTTTCAAAAAGCCGGGGTGTGAAGTCCTCCTCTAGCAGGAAAAAAGAAAAGTATTCAAGTGCAGAATTCCCATGTGAGTTTTTGTTCCCTTTATGACCATTCCACCCGTGGCGCATTTGCATCCCTGGCACTTTGGCCTTTTGGTCAGGCACCCGCCGACCCCAAAAACCTCAAGTGCAGAGAGCGCAGTCCGTACTACGGGAGGACATTCCCGAAGCGGCGGACAGGCGGAAAGCAGCGTCGCTCTCACGCGCGGCGGGTCTTCCCACGTCTCGGCCGGAGGGAGACGGAGAACGGGCGTGAGAGCGCGGCCGCCGGAAAAAGTCGTTAAGAAAGCCTCGCGCGCGTCCCGTGCTTTCAGCAGCTGGTGCTCTCCCCGCTTTTGGCCATGCTGGCTGAGCTGACGGCTATCTGGCAGCCATTAGTGACATGATTCATAACTTTCTGTTTGAGCTGAGCCACCTGCTCTCTCAGGATGCTGGCGGTGGAGGCCAGGTCCGAGTTCTGCGTCTTCAGCACCTTGACCTTCTCCTCCAGCCGCGAGATCCTCTCCAGCTTCCTCTTGCGGCACTTGGAGGCGGCGATGCGGTTCCGGAGCTTCTTGCGCTCCGCCTTGATTCTCTCCTGGGTCTCCAGGTCGATGGGGGACAGCGAGGGCGGGGAGCTGGCCGGGTCGCCCCCGGGCGGGTGAGGGACCTCGGGCACCGTCTGCGGAGCGTCCGGGCCCCGTCCCTGCGGGTGGTGGCCCTGGGCCGAGGCGTGGGCCGCAGAGGCGTAGGCGATCTGCCCGCCGGGGTACGCGGACGGCAGCTGGTTGGGGTTGTAGCTGCTCAGGTTGGTGTAGATGGGCATGTCGGCGCTCGACATCAGGTTCCTCTGGTAGGGTCCCTGGATGGAGGAGCCGGGCGACATGGGGGCGCCGACCAGCTGGTTCTGCTTGTGCAGGTCGGCCAGAGCTTTGACGAAGCCGTCGGCGAACCCCTCCTGTTCGTTCGTGGCCTGGTTTCGGTACATGAAGGGATTAGCGGACGCGTTGGGAGCCGGGCTTGTAGTAACCAGCCCCTGGTTAGACTGGATAATCAGGTGCTCCAGATCTGGGGAGGACAGCTTGAGGAGGTTCATGTCTGACGAGGACATCAGCGAGCCGTTGGGATTGCCGCTCATGCCCAGGCCGTTCGGGCTGACGCCGCTGTTGCCCGCGGCCTGTCCCTGCAGGAGCTTGAGGCTCGAGGCGTTTCCCACGCTGCCGTGTGGGAAACCGTGCGGCATGCTGTTCTTCTTGCTCATAATCTTGTGGCCTTGGTATCGATCGTAGTCTGGAATCTGCCCAAAGTTTGGCACGCTGTCATCGTGATAGAAGGGCGTTTCCATCTTACCCGTCATTGAAACAGCAAGACAGACTCCTGACAAGACATAATACGGCTAGAAATTATCTGAGCGGCGCGTTTTCCGCCATCTGCTCGCTCCACGGCGAAAAGGAGAATCCGATGAGTTCAGATTCGGAAGGGCATTCAGCATTCAACCTACAAGAGAGCAGAGGGACAATAAATCAGTGGACGCTTAAGTTACCCATCACAACACCCACGATAACACGGCCGTTTATGCATGTTACAGTGAGTCGACGTGACCGGCACAGACATCAAAACTTGCATGCATTCATTGAGTTTCACCTCAATGTGTGCCGCTGGCTCTAACGATCAGACTGTCATTAAAACGATGAAACCAGGAAGCTCCCCTGCCTTACAGATCGACTTCTTCCCGTCAATAACGACTCACTGCTGACTTTCCTGGGCTTCATCCAAACACAGCTGAGCGCTTCTCTTACTCTTACTTCTTATTCATTTCAGCACATGGTCGTTAGAAAAATCCCCTGCCAAAATCCCAAAAGTCACGCTTGGTTTCGAGTCCCATGAATAAACAGGCAGATCGTGTCACTTACTGTGTGTAGGTCGATGAAATGTGAGGAAAAGCCAGGCGCGGATCGATCAGCTCAGATCAGATGAGCAACCTTCCCACGAAACAATCCAATGCGTCAAAGCTCCGATTAGTCACGCTGTAAAACGACATAAAACAGCACCGAGCGCAGATGTGTAACCCACGCAGCGCACAGCGACAGGCGATGAATCAAGCGCAGCTCATGAACAGCGCGCGTCTCCGCGTCCTCTCCGGAGCGCTGCGTTTCCTCGTCTGCTCGCTGTCAGAACGACTGTGGGACTTTCTGCTCGGCTGATTATTAATAACACACGCCCTTCTGTTCTCTTCTCTTCAGTTCCTGAAACTAGCATGACAGTCAGACGCGCCTCCTCCCGCTCGAAGCGTCGCGTTTATTGGCCGCTAGAGCGCCGCCGACTGCGATGTTCAGCCCGTGTTCGCTTCATTTGGAGGGTCACGTGATTCCGGGAAGACTACGCGCCGCTGCTGCTGTTTTGTGCATTTATTGCGCGTAAGCTTGTTAAATGTCAACCAAAATGCCATCTGCATTTGACAGAAATGGACTTTTCTCCAGCAGTTTGTCAGTTAGCTCAGGTTTATTAAACTACAAACGTTGTGCTGTAAAATCAAGACACATTAAATAGAATTAGCAAAGGGTTTAAAGAACATAGACTCAAAAAAACATTCAAAAGCATGCAAATAAAACTCCTGTACATCTCAAGCAACATCATATGAGACAAAATTGAGAAAATGTGTTCAATACATTTCCACATGCCTTGAAAAGTTTACAAAGAACACTGTGACCATCCTTTCTGTTCTATTTTAATCATTTATTTATATTTATCAAATTCATTTTTATATTTTTTTTTTCTGTTTTTCTGCATTTATGTCTACTGTAACTTATGCATCGACTATAAACATGGCACTGTGTGTGAATATCATGGCTCTTAATCATTGCTTTTGTAGCATCGGTCTGCTAGTCACCTCATAACTAGCTCTATGTCTGTTTAAGACCACTCTCTGTCACTTTAACTTATATTTACAAGCTATATGCACTACACTGTTTGTTTACATCACTGGTTTGCACTCTCCGCCATGTGCCCTCACTTGTACATTGTATTATTATTATTATTATTATTTAAGTATATGTGTAAAATAGTATTTATTTGTAATTTTTAAATTCTACCTTTTGTATTTAAAATTGTCTGTATGCACCATGAGTCTGAGAGTAACGCAATTTCAATTGTCTCTATGTCCTGTGCATGTGCACAATTGACAATAAAGATGTCTTTGACATTTTAAGACAAATTGCCTGTGATGTGCATCATTTGTGAAGTGCTTTGGATAAAAACATTTGCTAAATAAATGCACGCACACACACACTCGCTCTGCTGTCCTACACAGATAACACGACCTCCACTTGCCTGTTTTTAGAGATTAGCCCACACCTTGCTCTAAGGTAAGTCGGGTGGGAGGTTACAGCGATCAGAGCAGGGCTAGTGTAGGTCGGTTGGCCTCTAGCGGCTGCAGGTCCAGATAGAAGAGCTGGCCGCGGGTCAGGAGCCCATCAGAGCGCTGCCATGTTTGGCCTGGTCTCGCTCCGCAGACGCTTCACTTCAGTGTCGTTTCCCCGTCTGTATTAGTTAGCCGCTCCAAAGGTGATCTGCTGCGGGGTGTTTAACTCCCAAACACACAACTGCATTTTTAATGACGATTGTTTAGGAGCTTTGTGTGTGTCTCAGAGCAGTTCCCTTCAAGGTCATCACATAAGACAAGCTTTTCCTTTTTTAATGTGACTAAAAAGGAATAATTGCTTATGCATACATTCTTCAAAGAGTTTTTTAGCATATCTTTTGGCATTGCATTGCATAATATATCAAACTTTAACATTCACCTCCACACAACATGTTCTGAGTTTGTTTGGCTTCATTCTGCAGCAATGTTTGCATCCACCATTCTGGGTTGTTTTAGTTCCAATGGAGGGAAATGTGAAAAACGTTGTTGCTTTTATAAATGTGTAAGTGTGTTGCAAAATTAAGTCACCATATAATGAGATATCGTTTTGCTGGATTACAGAAAAGGGAGAAACTGGTGAACCAAACCGTGCGAGTGAAAAATTTGGAGCGGAAATTTAGCATTTCAAAGGCACACAAACTAATAAATTGGCTGTGAAGCCCTAATGAAATAATCTTTCGGCCCATTTACTTCTGATGTAAAAGAGCTCTGAAAACTTGTGAAAACATCTCAGCTTTGCTCCTACTGCTGTTTGCCATCGTGAATGTTTTGATGTTGTTGTCCACCTCAGAATGGCTCAAATGAAAGCAGACTTTCTTGAATGGACTGAAAAACCACATTCAAAAGCTGCAAATGAGCTGCGTTCGATCAGAGACACCGAACACGCGCCGGGGACTCGTTAACTACTTTTTCTCTTCGCTTTCATCATTAGACAGACCGGCAGAAGAATTAGAGAAACGGCGTTTGCAGGCTCGATACGCTGCGGCAATAAATCACAGACGCGTTAACAGATTCAGTCCAACACATCAAAGCTCACAGTAACCCCACAGAGCCATTAAAACACACTCTCTGTTCTGTCCACAGCGTTGGGGGTAACGCATTACAAGTAACGCAAGTTACCTAATAATATTACTTTTTTCAAGTAACTAGTAAAGTAACGCATTACTTTTTCATTTCCAAGAAATTTGGAAACTTTTTTCAAAAAAGTAAAGCCGGTTACTTTTTGTTTCCTTTATGTATTTAATCCCATTTTATTAACCAATGACTTTGCTGCTGACCTTTGTTGATCCAATTCAACCGCACACTGCAAAAACACTTTTCTTACTTAGATTTTTTTTGTCTTGTTTCCAGCCAAAATATAAAAAAAATTCATAAATCAAGAAAAAAACTGAAAAAACAAGTCAAAAGTAAGTGAGTTTTTGCTTAGAACAAGCAAAATAATGTGCCAATGGGGTAAGCAAAAAAATAAAATAAATCAAGATTATTTTGCTTACCGCATTGGGAGATTATTTTGCTTGTTTCAAGCAAGAATACACTTAATTTTGACTTGTTTTCAGAAAAAAACAAGACAATAATTTTTACTTGTCTAGAAAATCCTTCTTGATATAAGAATTTGTAGACATTTTTGGCTGGAAACAAGACCAAAAATCTAAGTAAAAAAAAGAATTTTTGCAGTGTACTAGTAAGCATTTTCTCTTTGCTGAAGAGTGTTTTCCTGCAGTTCTACTGTACAGACGTCAATTTAATTTTCCTTTATCTTTAGGCTTATTCACTTCATTTCATTTTGGTGTGAAAGGGCTTTTACATTTGCTAAGAATCAAACGTTATTACAAACAAACAAGCAAGCCCTGCCCAGATTTAAAAAGTAACGCAAAAGTAACGCAATGCATTACTTTCCATAAAAAGTAACTAAGTAATGTCTTTTAGCACTGCCTGTGTCTGTTTGTCTCCTTAAGAAGAATCGCTCTATGTTCTCCCAACTGTATGTCGCTTTGGACAAAAGCGTCTGCCAAATGCCTAAATGTAAATGTAATGTAATTAGTTACTGTTTTAGGGAGTAACGCAATATTGTAACGCATTAGTTTTAAAAGTAACTTTCCCCAACACTGTCTGTCTATCAGGCTAATAGAGTAAATAATAATATAATAATGGAAAAGGAAAGCAGCGCACCTCTCCTGAAAGCAGACTGCATTTATTTACCAGTTTGTCTTGCCACAAATTTGAGTGGAATAAATGAGCGTGCTCAGTGCGCGAGTCTTTTGAACAAACAGCCCATGAGGTAGCGTCTGACGCGGCAGAATAAACATGTGTTTGCGTCGAGCTTTGAGGAGCCAGAACGGTTGAAGTGTGTGTGCGGCTCACTGGCCTGGCCCTGTTTTATTGACTAAAGACCATTCTGATATCCAGCTCACATGAGCTCCGTTCCTAACCCTGGTCTGCTGTCTATACGAGCAGCTCCTTTCTGAGGAAGCACCTGGAAACAGAAGGTGCCTCGCAGACGTCAGTCAGGGAACAGCCATTTTGTACATTTGACAGGAATGAGAAGAACAGCCCATTCAATGGAAACCATTTGTTTAGCTGACAAAACTGGAAACAAAAACTCCATAAAACAGTTCTGAAAGTTGAAAATGACACGATCCAGGACCTTGTAAGTCTGCTCTTTTCATTAACCCTTTAACTGTCACCGGGACACCTACGTTTACTTCACCATATGTGACCCTGGACCACAAAACCAGTCATAAGTGTCAATTTTCAAAATGGAGATTTATATATTCTCTGAAAGTTGAATAAATAAGCTTTCCATTGATGTATGGTTTGTTAGGATCAGACAATATTTAGCCGAAATACAACTATTTGAAATCTGAAATCTGAGGGTGCAGAAAAAATATTGAGATATTCGCCTTTAAAGTTGTCCAAATTAAGTTCTTAGCAATGCATATTACTAATCAAAAAATAAGTTTTGATACATTTATGGAACAAAATGTACAAAATATCTTAATGGAACATGATTTTTACTTAATATCCTAATGATTTTTGGCATAAAAATTCTTTTGATAATTTTGAACCATACAATGCATTTTTGGCTATTGCTGCAAATATACCCCAGCGACTTAAGACTGGTTTTGTGCTCCAGGGTCACATATTTCAAATAAATCTTAATCTAATCATCAGACTCCTGCATAGATACTTTACCACTGTTTTGTGTTACAAAATATGTAGAAAAAGTAATAGATTAATTTATGACAAGAGTGCAGCTCAAAAAATGTACATCATAAGAGAGGTTCAGACCTTTTTCACAAAAAGACTTTCTTTGTTGCGCTTTTCCCCTGTCACGCTTTAGAAATCATAAGAAATTATATATCACTTGAAGACTTAAAATCTCATAATTCATCCTTTGAAAGCCATTTTAAAATCTGACATTGCATTATCGTGGAAATTGTACATGAAAATCATATTACAAAATGTTTTCATTGATGAATTTGGAAAGTGCATTTTCACGTTTATGTTCAAAATAGGGAGTGGCAGTTAAAGGGTTAAGACTAACCAATCTGTGGTCTATAAACGACTAATTTGGAATTTTCTATATTTCTAGTGGGGTTTGTTGTCATGCCCTGATCAACACAAAGAACTGCTGTGTTAGTTGGGACCGGGGTTCGAGTCTCCCACACTTTCCTCTTCGTTCTCTGCTGTTTCCTTATCAAAATAAAAGGCCATTTCTTTCTTTCTTTTTCAGTTCTTGGCAGGACTGGGATGGCCTCTGCAAACAATGCTGCCTAATCATTTGTCCAGAAGAAATTGTCTTTGAGCTCAATGGTGCTTTCCTTGAGGAGCGCCTGATGATGATTCAAAACGCTTATAGCTTTAGGACCAGAGCTGTTGACTCAAGCTGCCAGTAATTTCACTGAGGAATCCTGTTTTGACTGGATCTACAGCAGAAGGGAGATTTTGGTTGTAGGTAATAATTTCTTGAGACTGCTCATTAAGTGTCACAAGATGATTCACATCACTGAGGTGTAATCAGAGCGGCAGGCTTATTGCATTCTTTGTTGTCTTATTTGTGCCAAATTTATTTGAGTATTTATCTGTCTAACTAGCAGTTGTTCATCTTTGACCGAATTCTTGTGGAGAAAATGAATAGCAGCAGAGCTCTGGATATCTGTGTGTAGATGAGAACACACAGGACTGAAGGATGAATGGACCAACAAATATCATACTGACCATATTTGCAAACAAGCTTCCTTTATAGCAAACCTCGTTTACTTAATGTCTAATATAATAAATCAATAAATCTATTCTGTGTGAAGAAATATGAGAGATGAGCTGTGTAGGAGATCACTTATCTGACCGTCAGTGAACTATTCTGAAACGATCATTATACGGTGAAAATCCACATTATGTAGCTTGAAACTATTAGTCAGGTCTTTGAATTTTTGCTTTGTGTTACTGTGAAATGTACAAGGATGGTTCAACAACATCTTTTAATCAGAAGCTTTCTGAAATAAATATATATTAGATAGCGTTTCACAGTAATTAAAGATAGCGTGCGAGCGGAGTAAATGTGTGATCTGCTCTGCTCTCGGATGAAGCGGCGAGCGGCTCCTCGGTTCAGTCGGCCTCCTCATAATCCACATGATTCACTCTCTTCTGGTTGCCACAGAAACATCGGTTGAATGTCAAGTTTGGACACTGCGCCGGTTTAGAGCCATCAAGTGCTACGAAACGAGCAGAGAATGCACAATAGCCTGTTAGATAGCAGAGAGAGAGAGAACAATTCAGATCTGTGGAGACAAATGAAAAATTAAAGATGGAAAGAACCAGCAAAAGAGCTGCATGTCTTGCGTTTTAGATTCTCCTGTCCCAACAGGCTTCTTAACTATAGCTTAACCTGGCATGGTCATGAAGATCAGACACTCATATCAGCTCCAGTGTTGGGGGAAACGCATTACAAGTAACACAAGTTGCGTAATAATATTACTTTTTTCAAGTAACTAGTGAAGTAACGCATTACTTCCAGCCAAAAGATCCCCCCCCCAAAAAAAAAAAAAAATCAAAAAGGATTTTCTAGACAAGTAAATAATTATTTTCTTGTTTTCAAAAACAAAACAAAACAAAAAAACAAGTCAAAATTAAGTGAGTTTTTGCTTAGAACAAGCAAAATAATCTGCTAAGGGGGTAAGCAATTTTTTTTATTTCAAACAGAAAACAAGATTATTTTTCTTAACTCATTGGAAGATTATTTTGCTTTTTTCAAGCAAAAACACACTTTATTTAAAAAAAACAAAACAAAACAAAACAAAAAAACAAGACAAGACAAGAATTTTTACTTGTCTAGAAAATCCTTCTTGATTTAAGAGTTTTTAGATATAATTTTATAATTATATTTTTATAGATATTTTTGCAGTGTAGTAATAAGCAAAACTTAATTTAGATGAACTAACATTTGTGTTTTTTTTCTCATTGCTGAAGAGTGTTGAACTTTCTTTTCCTACAGTTCTACTGTACAGACGACAATTTAATTTTCCTTCAGCCTTAGGCTTATTCACTTCATTTCATTTTGCTGTGATAGGGCTTTTACATTTGATAAGAATTGAACATTTTTATATATATATATATATATATATATAAAACAAGCAAGCCCTGCCCAGATGTAAAAAGTAACGCAAAAGTAACGTAACACATTACTTTTCATAAAAAGTAACTAAGTAACGTAATTAGTTACTTTTTTAGGGAATAATGCAACATTGTAACGCATTACTTTTAAAAGTAACTTTCCTCAACACTGATCAGCTCTATCCTGTATAAGTTAGAGAAAGTTCCTCATCACACTGAAGGGTGGTTTGTTTAAGCTGCGAGTCCTAGACTCAGTCATTTCTCACTTGCAGTATCAGAGCATTCAGTGAAAGTGGAAAGCATGCGTGATGCTGTATTCTTTTATTTAGTTTGTCTTGCGGTCTCGAGACGCGTGATCTGAAGGATTCGTTCATGTCAGGAGCGCAAGCTTTAGCAAACAGCAGCGCGCCGCTGGTACGCAGGTTTCCGTCGTCACGTTTTGAGCGAATGATCGTTAAAGTCTACCTGGAAACACACGCCCCGCCGCGTCTTGATCACTGCCGCTTATTAACCGTTGGCCAGTCGTCGACTGCAGTGAAGGCTGTGAAGTGAAAAGCAAAGACGTGTGATTCCAGGAAGGCGATTGCTCAACAGGCCAATGTTTACAGAAGAAACACAAAATAACTAATACGGTCACATTCTGCTGGCCTGACATAAGGCCCGTTTCACATTCGCGCTCCGCCAATTGGTGCGCTTCCATCCTCGTCCCTAGGCAACCATTGATAATAATGAAATGTCAGGCTTCATTGATTCGAGACACAAGAGCCTTGGGCCGAAAGTGAAATAAATAATTCATTTCAGACTGGAAGAGTCGGGAGAACCTTTGTTCAGTGCATTTCTAGGAAGATCTGGGTCAAATTCAGAACTGAAGAATCGGCTCCGTTTTATTCCTAAGTGTGAACGTGAATCGAGTTGAAATGACAGGAAGAGGAGTTTTACATTTAGCAATCACTAGTCCAACACTAGCTATGAAAGCTACTGATATAACATAGACACGTTTACTGTACGTGGAAACCAGGGTTGTACTGGCCATCAGGAGTACCAGGACATTCCCGGTGGGCCGATCGCCAAAGTGAGGGAGACCTCCCAAATTAGCCGCTGTGTTTAAGTTACAGCGCATGTGAAAAAGCGTGCGACGCTACGCAATGCATCCGCCAGCCGCACGCAAAAGCAGAGCGGGATCAGTCACGAGCACCGCAGCTAACGGGGAACGTTCTCCTTACATTGGCTAACGTTCTCTAAAGGTTCTCTCAAAGTTATCCAAAAAACGTTCTTGCATAACATTAGTAGAACGTTTTCTTAACGTATCTGGAAGTGATAAATGTTCTAAAAACGTTAGCATAAAAAATATTATCATTGTGTAGTTAGTGAAACGTTCTAAAAACGTTAGCATAAAAACATTATCATTGTGTTCTTGGTGGAACGTTTTAAAAACGTTAGCATTACAAACGTTACCACTGAGTTGTTAATGGAAAGTTCTGAAAACGTTAGGATAAAAATAACGTTTAATAACGTTTTAAATAACGTTCTTAGAACATTAATATAACAAGAGAATGAAACGCTCTAAAAACATTTTCAATAACGTTCTTATAACCAAACAATAACGTTAATACAACATCAAAAAAACTGGATGTTTTGAACGTTCTAAGAACATTCAAACATAATGTTTTTATAACTCTTTGGTAACGTTACGGGAACGTTTTTAGAACGAAAAATTGTTAGCTGGGACAGCGCTGACAAACGTGCCACAAAGTGATAAACAGCGCAAATCGCTTGATCCATTAAAGGTTCTGTAGTGATGCTAGCCGAAAACACAGACGACAGTGTAAACTTCATAACGAGGTAAACTGGAAAATGCCAATACATCAGCGTCAATTTAGCACCATAGTAATTTAACTTGCAGGTATTAACACTGTACAAATAGCCTATGGTGTTTTGGCAGAAAAGTATTTATTATTAAATATTTTTTATTATAATATATTGGGCAATAATTTATTTTTATAGAAGATGTTTTTTTTTACTATTATACAAAAATCATATAGCCATGGTTTTACTTCTTGTGACCACAATCTTGCTAACAGGACTACTTAAACTCTGAATTCTATAGCAAGAACGTCTTACTGTTTAGATGTTTCTAATAAATTTTAATTGAATTAAAATGTTGATTTAGTGGGAGCCTGATTGAAGTAAAGTGTCTTATATAAATTAGGTGTTTATTATTTACAAATATTAAAGTTCTTAAAGGGATAGTTCACCCAAAAATGAAAACTCTCATCATGGTGTTCCACAGAAAAAAGGAAACGAAATTACAAGGAGAGGAAATGATGACAGAATGTATTAGCAATACATTTCCTGCATTCCAGCTCAAAATCAATACTTTGCTGTCAAGTGCATTTACAAAAATGCGTTATTAAGCAATTGCTGTGAATTAAGTAATATCTATCATTGTTTATTTATTTGCTCCAACTGAAAGACATAAAACCAGCAAAACATTCACGGGGAACTCGTGGGCCGGATGGACTGGATTTGTCCAGGGCCGAATTTTAACCCCAGTCCAGCCCTGGTGGAAACTGATTAGGCATATTCAAGTTCAATAATGTCGAAACCATTAACAGCCATCAAAACTCTTTTTACAGCATGGTTTCCATAATGTTTTTGTAAATGGGTCCCCTGTACTGTATTTAGTGTGTAAGAACATGTCTATGGCTGATGTACACTGATGGATGAACACATGCAGCAGATGAGTTCAGTTTGAACTCTATTTCCTTGAATTTTAAATTGAAGCACAATTTTTGTGTCCTGATTTGTGACGTGAATGACGCACAGCCACGTTTCCAAGCATGTTTCATTCACAGGCATCAGGTGAGTCTCTGCGCATCAGTCGTCAAAGGATCGCTGTCGTTCCTGTGGGACTTCCCTGCCTCCGTTCCTCCTGCCGCTGAGACCTGCAAAATCAAACAGTGAAACTTTTCACAGTATGGCAGAGGCAGTGACTCACGGGACTTAACTAGTATTTGTGATGCTTAATTCATTTTGACAGTTGGAAATGTTAAATCCTCGGGGCTTTGCACACAGTCATGGCTAAGTAGGTTAAATAGAACAGAAGCTACAGGGATCGATTTCAGACTGAGCGTCTTCACGCTGGCTGAGACTGGCCATACTGTTTCTGATTCATGTACACAAATAAACACATCAAATCAAGAAATCTGGGTTGTCTAGCGTTTCACACACACAGAACTATCATACGATATTTGGGTTCCTCTCTATTTTTTCACATGCTCTACTGTATGTGTGTGTGGACTCATGAGGGTGTTCATGCATCTGTATTTTAATGGACGCGGACTGTAAATCCGCACATAATGTCATGTATGCAGCACCTCCTGTGATGCGCTCAGAGGTCTGCTGACCCGTGTAACGGACCGCGGTACGGCTCTTTAACGAGGCTGGAACAAACTCTGGCTGTTCATTGTGGCTCAAAGAATACATTTCATGATTCATTAAAATAGGATCCCGGTCACACAGATCATTCATCAGCTCAGCCCTACAGAATCGACTTGAAGAGATTCAACAGAGACACTAGTCAAGTCAAGTCAGCTTTATTTATATAGCGCTTTTTACAATACAAATTGTGTCAAAGCAACTTTACAGTATCAAATGGGAAAGTAATATATCAATAATTCAAAAGAAACTTTAAACAATTTTAGTTTAAGGAAATTAATCAATAGTTCCAAATTAATAAATCGTTTGTCCCCAATTTAGTTGTTGTCCCCAACTGAGCAAAGCCATAGGCGACAGCGGCAAGGAACCACTAGTAAGACTCTTCATGGGAACAGATTTTGAGAAATGTGTGATTCCATCACTGTCTCACCAACGGATCCTCTGCAGTGAATGGGTGCCGTCAGAATGAGTCCAAACAGCTGATAAAAACATCACTATAATTAAGTAATCAACACCACTGTTTTGGACTATTTTGACTTGTAAACGGTGCTTAATCTGTGGAGATTTCTTTCCTAATTTAGACCATACCACTTATTAACTGGAGGAAGCGTTATTATGCATTACGTTTAAAAACGTCTTGATGGATTTGTTTCAGCTTTTGTCTTCTCAAGATGTTAACTGATGGACTGGAGTGCTGTGGATTATTGTGATGTTTTTATCAGACGTTTGGACTCTCATTCTGACGGCACCCATTCACTGCAGAGGATCCATTGATGAGACAGTGATGGAATCACACATTTACACAAATCTGATGAAGATTACACTCATCTACATCTTGGATGTTCTGGTGAGCACAGACACACACACACACACACACACACACACACAGACACACACACACACACACACACACACATGCACGCACACACGCACACGCACACACACACACACACACACACACACACACACACACACACACACACACACACACAGAGGTGTTATTATCAGTGATGTCTCTCCACTGCTCATGTGTGTTCCCGTTTCTCACGTTGCTCTGCGAGCGACTTCTTTATTTTCCCTCTCTGTCTTTCTGATGATCTTTCAAACTCACCCACTCACACCAGAGAAACATGCTGCATTTTCCTACAGCTCCACCCACCCATGTGTGTGTGTGTGTGTGTGTGTGTGTGCGCATGTGTGCGTGTGTGTGTGTGTGTCACTGCACTTGTGTGAGTCTTTAGTGACGTGAATGAACAGAGAAATCCTTGTGCAACAGTGAGGCTCAGAAACATCTGGAATGAAATAAACTCATGTGTTCTGAGTGTCAACAATCACAGTGTAAATGAGAACAAGGACAGACACGTTAGTAAAAGAAGAGAGACATCAGCTCACAAACACACAATAATCAGAACAAACACAAACCTGCTCTGTGATCGAACGCGTGTTTCTGTGAACGTCTGAAAGAGACAGAGAACAGAATGAGACACTCAGGCAAAACATTTACACAGTGTGTTTAATACACAAAGGTAATTCAGTGTAAGTGATTTACACAGAAGTGATTAAAAACAGTCCTACAGTGTACACTGATAAGAGAAATACATAAAAGAGCAAGAGTAAAATGAAGAGTGTAATGATATCAGTGTCATGGGACTCTCATATTAGAGGCATAAAGGACAATAGAAATAATCCAATTATATTTATTTTTATTTGACAAATGCACTTTTTGTTCATTTTCAAATTTGACAAAATGTTTGCTTGATTTCTTTTTTGTAAGAAAAACAAAAACGTTTTAAATTATTTGTTCAAATTATTCTTTGTCAATAATGGTTTTCATTTTCTTTGTAGTGGACCAGGTAAAACCCAACAGAAAAACAGACAAGAAACAGAAGTTGTTCCAAACCTGTGTGAGATTCTTTCTTCTGCTGAACACAAAAGAAGATATTTTGAAGAATGCTGGAAACCAAACAGTTGTTGGTAGCCACTGACCACCGTAATTTGGAAAAAAGTACTATGGAGGTCAACTGTTTGGTTACCAACATTCTTCAAAATCTCTTCTTTTGTGTTCAGCAGAAGAAAGCACTCATTTTGTAACAATCTGAAGTAGAGAAACTGACGAGAGAATTTTCACTTTTATAGGTGGGCAAAGCACAAGCTAACCATTTTATAAAAGCAATAAGCTCCGTGAAGCTGAGATTCACAGTGAATTCAGAAGTGCTCAGAGGGTTTTTCTCCGCTCATGTCGTGCTGAACAACGGCCTTTCAGCTGTTTTTAACTGACTGTAAATCGCCGCTTCACAGGGCTTACTGCTTTACTATGCCAGGACTGAAAAACAAATGTTTTTATCTTTGCATTTAGTCAGAGTGAATTTGTGTTTGCACACGGAGCGCCAGAGCTGGGTAATAACTGATTGCATTCAGATTACATTCACATTTGCTGGATTACGTATTGAGATTCCAAAAATGAAGTAATTAGATTATATTACATTTTAAAATACTCATAATCAGACTAAAGTTACTAACACAAACACCAGTCACTGGTCAGATGGCGACACAGCATTTGACCAAAAATCATTTCAGGTTTAAGAAGCGTTTCAACATTGCATCAGCTTCATTTTGCCAACTATGCCTTTGGAAGGCTTTCGTCTTTCAAGCACATGAAAATGCACAAATTGACATTATTTCTTATTTACATGTAATGCAAGCGTTCCCAAACTTTTTGTCATCTGAACCTCTTTCACCCAATAGATTTACATGAAGTAGCACTGAGATTTTTTTTTTTTTTTTTTGAATAACTTGATTTTGATTGATGTTATTTTAAAGTGTTTTTTGTATTTTTATGGTTTAATTACTTAATTAGCTTTTCACTAAACTCACAAACTCCAGTTTAAGAAACCTTGATGCAATCTAAAGTTTATTGCACCTCATGTTGTTAATAACAACAAATGGAATATATTTTATTTCTCTTTGCATTTTCATATCAGTGCGGTATTTAAATCAGCGTGATAAATCTAAAAGTAACCAACAAATGGTCTGATTATGTTAAATGTGTAATGCAGCGGATTATGTTACTAACTGCAATATTTGTCATGTAATGTGAAATCAGTAACGGACTACAAAAGTAATCTACCCAGCTCTGGAGCAGCTATAAACTCATTGTGAGAGTGGAGTCACAAACACAGCGATCCAGCAAGAGCTTCAGAGTTTTACATAAACGCGTGACGTGAGCTACTCATTTCTCCATCTCGCCGCTTTTCATCTCTCTGTAGATGTTAGTTCAGCAGTCACGCTGTGTGGGGTTTTTCACTTTCTAGCAGTTTGACAAACTGTCTAATAATAACACAAAGTTTAGAGCATCAGAACGAAAGTTTGAACTTTCATTATTAACGTGCGGTTACTCTGAGCGAGCGATGAGAGCGACGAAGGGAGCAGATAAAAACAGAAATAAACAAGGGGGAAATAAGATTAAGATGAAATGCTAGATTGGAAGATAAACAGATGAATAAGTTCGGTCAAATGGAAGCACATTTCTGTCCATCAGCTCTGGAGTTGATGAATTTATTCTAGTAACGTCCTCCAGTCAAAGCCACAGTGATGAACTCTCCCACCCGCCAAAGCTCATTCAGACTTTTACTGTCGCACTCGCTCTGACTGAAGCGTGTGATTCCCCATCCTGACGCCGCTGTGTGAAGGTGTTTCCAGCACAGACAGATGGGTAATTTCTCTCAGCACTAGAATTCACTCTTAAAGAAACACTTTAACGCCCCCAAATTGTGTGATTGTTAACTGGTGCAGCGATGCAGAGTCAGATTCGAGATCAGTGAAGAGGACCATTATCAGTCACTACTGACTGAGATGAGAGAATGTCAGGAAATATTCTGCATTTACACTTAGAAATAATGCTTTTGTCCAACTGAGGGTCTCCAGGGCCGTCGCTAGTAAAAGGTGATGATGATTATAGGGGCCCACGGCTGAGGGGGGCCCCCGGCGATCTCAACCCACTAGCCGAGGCCAGCCTAAAAATAAAGATTATCATTTGCACGCCAGTTTAAACATGCAAACACAAAAACATAAGAAAGACCCCAATCCAGCACCCATGTGCACAGGACGCATCTCAAAGCGCCTAGATACTGAATTTCTTCTTGCTTTTGTATCGACAAAAAAATACAAAAATATGTCGAAATATCCATCTTGGAGAGTATCCTTGTCGGTTATGTCTTAAGTAAAAGTAAACAGTTGAGAATCGGATGTGTATTATTATATTGGATGCATTGTCGCTTAAAGTGACAGCGCCTAATTTACTAGCCGCTGTCAGTGTCCTTAATGTTAATCCAGAAAATGAAAGAAAGAAAATCACTCGCTGGTCTTGACTGAATTACTTTGTAGTAACAACAGTGAATCGGTATTTAATTTATAGAGTTTAGACCACGCAGTGCTATTTTACATCCAGTGGCTCGTAGGGTTTAAAATAGAGGAAGCACACACTAATTGTATTGCTCTGGGGATCCCTGACCATTATTATTATTAGTATTATTACCACTTAAAAAAGGGCTTTTAGTAAGATAACTTAAAGAAAACACATACACATACAGCAGGATAATATAATTTCACTTACCTGGTCTTCTTTTAAAAAACATGTAAAGAAAGTGGTAAAAATAGTGAAATTGAATTTAGCGAATTTCAGATTTATCAGAAATAGTCTGACCAATGAAGCAGCAGTCCTACACTGCAAAAAATGCGTTTCTAGCTTAGATTTTTTGTCTTGTTTCCAGCCAAAATATCTAAAAATTCTTAAATCCAGAATTATTTTCTAGACAAGTACACGTAAATGTCTTGTTTGCAGAAAAAAGAAGTCAAAATTAAGTGAGTTTTTGCTTGACTCTGTCAATGGGGAAAGCAAAATAACCTAGTCTTCTGCTTGAAATAAGATTATTTTGCTTGTTTCAAGCAAAAACTAACTTAATTTTGACTTATTTTTTCTGAAAACAAGACAACAACATTTTTAGATATTTTGGCTGGAAACAAGACAAAAAATCTAAGCTAGAAAAGCATTTTTTGCAGTGTATTCATGAATTCAGTGATTATTCCTCATATCATGTATTGTATAATGACCTGCACTCAGAAATGTAAATCTTTTCTTAAACCAGTTGAAATTATTTATAAACAAACTCTCAAGGTTCTGGATAAACAACCAAACAGTGTTCACCATTGTAGCATATTCAGTAAGTTTTCTATTTTAAGTTGGGAACATTTGATTCAATTTGCTGATCGGTCTTAAATGGTCTTGCTCCACTCGTTTTTAAGGATTATATAGGTCAGAAAATAGGAAGATATACACGAGCCGGTATTAGAGCCGATTGTAACGTGCCATTAAGGAGAACTACCTTTGGTCAATTATCTTTTGCTTTTAGAGGAACACATGAGTGGAATAGACTCCCAGCAGAGCTGAAAGAATTAAAACATTTAACGGGACACTGGTTTCTCAAAAAAGCTGAAAATATGGTTATTGACCAATCAAAATTGTGATCATTTATAGTCATTTATGATATTCTTTAATTTTAATTAATTCTATGTATGGCATTTCTTGTTCTTAATTTGCTGTATTAATATTCTTTGTTCATACTTTTCTCCTGTACTTAACACCAACCTGCCAAAAGGGACTAGGGATGAAAATTAGCCAGTGTTGGCTAAATCCAGTGCATTTTACATATAGTATGTACTCTTAATGAAATCACTTGATGCAATCATCCATAAAAGTCTGGCCTCTTGTGCCATTTAATTAAGCCTTGACTGCTGTAGCCTATATCCAGCTCAGGTGTGTTCTTCCTTTATTTGTGTATATATAAGTTACTGTTTGAATGACAGCTTGGTAAATCTTTTGCCGTTCAAATATTTAATATCGCTACTCATCATACATACTTGGTCCATTAGCAGCGCAGCGGGAGGCGTTTAAACAAATATCACGTCTCACATAATTTACGTCTCTATGATATTGATATACCAGAAGGGAGGCTAGCCTCCTCAGCGCTGAAATTGAACACTCGATGGGGATTGGCTCATTGTTTTTACCAGCGGAGGCACAAGAGCTCATCTCTCTCCTGGCCTCCCCTTCTCTGTTGTACTTTCATCAGCAGATTCGGCACATTCACGATAGAAAAGCGGCGCAGCTTCAGTAACATGTTATGGTATTACAGCTGTGAAACTACAAACAAAAAATACACATTCTGAGACATGAACTTAATAAATGTTGAATTTTATTAATATTAAATCCTTCCATTTTCACCACAAAATTTTGGGGAAGCTGTGCCTCCTCCGACGAGCAGCCACTGTTTACATTTGATTATCCGGTTTCTCTCTACAAACTTAAATAAATACCACAAATAAATGAATAGAACCAAGGGTGTAGGGCATAAACCCAAGTGAATACCCCCCGTTTGCCACTTTAACTTTAACTTCTTCACAGTTTTTTGTGTCTGTGTTTATTTTTAGTATGTTTAACAGACAAAAATGACACAGTTTTGATCTTGTGAACTAATAACATGCAGAGCGCTGGGTACACATGTTTTAATCACGAATCACTTTATATTAATAGTAATCGATTTGGATCCAGGATGACTCTGAAAGAGTACTCTGCTGTTGCTCTAGTCACAAACACAGCTTTCACACACATCTGATTTACAGATAAACTGCACGCTCTTATTTCAGCTTGATTTGTACATTATTGTTAACGTTCATAATGACTTTATCAAATGCTGGGAAATTGTGTATCTTTCCGTTCAACCATTTTCTGTCAGAATGCTTTATATAGGGAGCTAATAATAGCCATAGATTGCGCTTTCTCTTTCCGTTTGCTCTTGTTATTAACAAATTAAAACTACCTTTATGTTAAATGTTTTTTTGGGGGGGCTGCTCTCTTAAATTGGAAATACCTGTGAGTTAAACGCGGCGCTGCTTCTCGTCTGGTGCATGACTACATTCTGCCCATGTATTAAATGCGCGTCCTTGAAAGCGTGGAGTTTTCTAACGTAGCCTATTTAACTTCTTAGGTAATCTCATTGGTTTCAGATGCGTCCAAAATTACAAGAACATTTAGGCCTACATATATTAATTTTTTTGAGCAAAATTATTGCTAGGGACAGTTAGGCAGTAGCTGGATATTGGGAGGGACACGTCCCGTCTGTCCCCCCTAATTATACGCCCCTGAATAGAACAAATATACAAATTAAACAATTTTAAACAGGGCCCACTACAAACTACACAGGGGCCCCACAAACCCCAGCTTCGGCCCTGTGGGGCACATTTGATTAGTTCATCAATTCATTCTGCTTTTGTGTTTCACACGCAACATGCTCCCAAACAAAATGATGATGTAGCGATTAATATAACGAGCAGAATTCCTGAACACAAACTTGACTGAAAATGAAATACGTTGCATTCAGTACATGTTCTTCCATGCCTCTCTCTGATCACAGAGGTGAGTAAATAATGTTAATTATTTTAATCCCAGCTAATCCCAGGACGAGACGTCTGCTGTGTTGCCGTCGAGACTCAGGCGTGCGTTTGTCATCTTGTACTAGAAACATTATAAATCAGCATTTGTCATTTTTGCTAATCATCACCATCATTTACTCAGAGTATCAGACGTTACAATCAAAGAGCATTTACCTGTGCTTTGTCTTGTGATTGAAATATTGTAAATACTGTAATACAATTTAAATCAGTATGATGTAATATAAATGTGCTTCAATGTCAAGACAATAATAATGGTTTGTTGAGATTCGCCCTGCTGCTTTTCGACCCCGTGGCCCTCATCTGTGTGTTAGCAGCGGTAAACGCCCACAGACCAAACCACAGATATACGCTTCCCTCCCGCGAGCGCCGATAAACACCTGCTCTTACCGGACGCGCTGACGTTCTTCCAAGAACAACCGTGCTTTGACTATTTTGTGGTCTGTTTTCTGCATTAGAGCCGGACACATATTAGGACCAACGCTTCTGTGTGAGACATGTTTCTCTCAGTGTGAGTGAATGTCATTAATGTTGCTCTACTCTGAACTTTGGAGTCACTCTCACGATTCAGAGCAGTTGTACAGCAGCCCTTTTTTCTCTGAACTAGGATCAACTTTTGAAACCAGCATGAAACACATGAAGGTTTCCTCTTTTGTAACTTTTTCTTAGCTGACGAGGGTTCGACTAACGAGTCATGAACCGTGGCGTCACTGCGAGCGCTTCCTCGTGTGTTCAGAAGGCCGTTTGATGGGTTGAACTCTTTCTGAACTCGTGACCGTCTGTGAATCACAGTGAATCAACGCTCATGAGGAAAACAGCTGATTGTGAGAAGATTTCTCATTAATTAGCGCAAGACCTTAGAGCTCTGAATCTCTGTTTCTCCAGCTTTGTGTTCACCAGTGTTACTTTTAAAAGTAATGCGTTACTTAGTTACTTTTAATGGAAAGTAATGCGTTACGTTACTTTTGCATTACTTTTTAAATCTGGGCAGGGCTTGCTTGTTTGTTTTAATATAAAAACGTTCAATTCTTAGCAAATGTAAAAGCCCTTTCACACCAAAATGAAATGAAGTGAATAAGGCTAAAGGAAAATTAAATTGACGTCTGTACAGTAGAACTGTAGGAAAACACTCTCTTGAGCAATGAGAAAAAAAAAAAAAGTTTTGCTTATTACACTGCAAAAATGCTTTTCTGACTTCTTGTTTCCAGCCAAAATATTTAAAAATTCTTAAATCAAGAAGGATTTTCTAGACAAGTCTTGTTTTTTTTTCTGAAAACAAGTCAAAATTAAGTGTTTTTGCTTGAAACAAGCAAAAAAATCTCCCAATGGGGAGCAAAATAATCTTGTTTTCTGTTTGAAATTAGATTATTTAGCTTATTCTAAGCACAAACTCACTTCATTTTGACTTGTTTTTTTCTGAAAACAAGAAAATAATTATTTCCTTGTCTGGAAAATTCTTCTTGATTTAAGATTTTTTTTTAAATATTTTGGCTGGAAACAAGACAAGCAAGTAAGAGCAGTATTTTTGCAGTGTACGGTTGAATTGGATCAAAGGTCAGCAGCAAAGTCATTGGTTAATAAAATAGGATTGAATACATAAAGGAAACAAAAAGTAACTGGCGTTAGTTTTTTGAAAAAGTAACTCAGATATTTTCTTGTAAATGAAAAAGTAATGCGTTGCTTTACTAGTTACTTGAAAAAAGTAATATTATTACATAACTTTTGTTACTCCAACACTGGTGTTCACTGATTATTAGACATTGGCATTCCTCAAGCTCTGTCTCTATGGTCCCTATGGATCTTTCCCTCATGTGGCCGGTTCTGTAGAGATATGAAATAGATTAGAGCTCAGTTCATGTTTACTGACAGAGAAAGGGTTAAGTGTGTTATTATCTGTATTTAACTGAACACACACACGGCACATGAATCATGCTGTTGGTGAGTGAGCGTGAGAAGCTCAGGACACCAGAGGAGACGTGGTGAGCTCCTGATGAAGAGCGTGTGTGTGTTTGTGCCCACTCATGCTCCACTGTCTCTAAAGCCAAGATGTGACACCTGCTGAATCACCAGTGAGATTCACCTGAGTCATTTAGCAAAGATAAATAGAGGCTTCAGCAGCAGCGGGACACACAGAGCCGCTGAACGCTGAAGCTTCACTGACGCTTGTGTTTCACTCAAAGCACATTTGAAATCATTAGAAACGTCCAGGTAAGAGAGCATGTTTGCTGCTGCATGCGTCACATTAAGCCCGCGCTGGGCGTTCGGCGAGGGGGCGGTTAGGGGTGCGTCAGCGCGTCGCCGTGCGTCTCTACTACTGTAACATTGATCTAGATTCATTATGAGGATGGACAGTTCTTGTGTTCATATGATGATCTTAGTGGAAAGATTCTGTACTTGACAACACTTTCCTCGTTAACTCAGAAAGACTCATGGATGGGAGCAGCTCTCCTGCGATCGGTGCGCTCATGTGATTTAGCATGATAGTGTTATATTAACATTGGCACGACACGCTGTGTGTTATATCAATTAAATATTCATTAGCGCCGGCTGCTCTGTTTTGGATGATGAGGAGACACTGTGAGCGCATTACTAATTGGCGTTTAGATGAATGTGTGTGTGGTGTCCAGTGTTGGGGGAAACGCATTACAAGTAACGCAAGTTACGCAATAATATTACTTTTTTCAAGTAACTAGTAAAGTAACGCATTACTTTTTAATTTCCAAGAAAATATCTGAGTTACTTTTTCAAAAAACTAACGCCAGTTACTTTTTGTTTTCTTTATGTATTTAATCTTATTTTATTAACCAAGGGTTAGGGTTAGACCGATTTTTTTGTCGTTTCCAGCCAAAATATCTAACAATTCTTAAATCAAGAAGGATTTTTTAGACAAGTAAAAAATGTGTTCTTGTTTACAAAAAAAAAAAAGTCAAAAGTAAGTGAGTTTTTGCTTAGAACAAGCAAAATAATCTGCCAATGGGGTAAGCAAAAAAAATCTTATTTCAAACAGAAAACAAGAGTATTTTGCTTACCTCATTGGGAGATTATTTTGCTTATTTCATGCAAAAACACACTTAATTTTGTCTTGTTTTCAGAAAAAACAAGACAATAATTTTTACTTGTCTAGAAAGAATTTTTAGATATTTTGGCTGGAAACAAGACAAAAAATCTAAGTAAGAATTGCCTTCACTTCATTTCATTTTGGTGTGAAAGGGCTTTTACATTTGCTAAGAATCAAACGTTTTTTTATTAAAAACAAACAAGCAAGCCCTGCCCAGATTTAAAAAGTAACACAAAAATAATGTAACGCATTACTTTCCATAAAAAGTAACTAAGTAACATAATTAGTGACTTTTTTAGGGAGTAACGCAATATTGTAACGCATTACTTTTAAAAGTAACTTTCCCCGACACTGGTTGTGCCCTAATGATATTTGGACAGAGCTTCATGTTCCTCTCCTCATCAGGGCCGTCCGCAGGTCACGACCTCCACGATTCTTAAACGCTGACATTCGAACCCTAGACTGAGCTCAAGCGAGATTTTCCAGCTTCGCCTTCCTGCTCTGTATTCGGCGTCTCGTCTGGGTGCAGGTCTGAAAAAATACAAAAGTGGGTCAGAAGCGAATAATTTCTTGAGCCCAGCGAATGTCAGAAGACATGGAGGTTTGGGGGCATTTTAATAACCGCCACCAATATTCACCCCCGCGGACCGACAGGCGGAGAGCGGCCCGGAGACTGCAGGCGCAGGCGTGTGATTTCAGCGCCGGAACCGAGACGTTTTAAGTAAGCCCTTGCAGTGCGTTCCTGTGATGAAATGCATTGAGGCATTTAATGCTAAACAGACGCCCCACAAACACGACACTCAGAGAAATGCATCAGTCTACCAGAATCAGTGCAATCATGTGTGTGGAGGACAGAGCCCTGTGATGGACCAACAACTGCATAGCAACACCTTGACAACTACACCCATAAAAAAAAGCATTTATTATACTGCTGATTGGAGTATATGAAATAACTGATGGTTTGATGTAATTAGAAGGTGAATGTCATTTCTGCAGCAATTAGGGCTGGGAAGTTTTCTTAGATTTTACCAATTCATTTGAAAGTAATATTATGCCCCATTTTATCTTTTTAACATTGAGGAATCGTGGTTTTAAATAAAAATATGTGACCCTGGAGCACAAAACCAGTCATAAGTCACTGGAGTATATTTATAGCAATAGCCAAAAATACATTGTATGGGTCACAATTATTGATTTTTCTTTTATGCCAAAAATCATTAGGATATTAAGTAAAGATCATGTTCCATGAAGATATTTTGTAAATTTCCAACCGTAAATGTATCAAAACGTAATTTTTGATTAGTAATATGCATTGCTAAGAACTTTACTGTACTGTACTTTACTGTAAAGTTTACTGTACAACTTTAAAGATGATTTTCTCAGTATTTTGATTTTTTTGCACCCTCAGATTACAGATTTTCAAATAGTTGTATCTCGTTCAAATATTGTCCTATCCTAACAAACCATACAGATTTTTTCAGATGATATATAAATCTCAACTGATCCTTATAACTGGTTTTGTGGTCCAGGGTCACATATTAGCAATCATAACAATTGGACACTCTTTGAAGGAGAGTGACATCCGTCTAGTGTGTGTTTGTAGTGCAGAATTGCTACTGAATGTCTGATATTTGATGTTTGATGATGCTCACAGACTGTTACTGTCAGCAATAGCTGGTGCTGCTGTTATACTGACAGTCACCGTTTTGACTTGAGTTTGGAATGGAACGTTTTGGCTAAGGAATATTTATAATTTCTCTCGTTTTAGATTATTTATGACAATATACAGTACAATATTTGTGTGCATATTTGACATGTTTTCTGCAAAGATATTTAAGAAGCAAGCTTTATATGTGCTGCATGTGGAATAGAGATTTCTTTAGCCAGATGTTTCTGCAGTTTCATTGTGATGCTGAAATGACACTTGGTTTCAGCTTTAAACCACCTCAGATGGAGGAGGCTGAAACACACACACACACACACACACACGCGTCACTAACGCACTGGCGTTGATCTGGGACTGTCCTGGAGCATTTACACACTCGACGCACACGCCAGCACACTGCTCATACAGTCAGGCTCGTCAGCTGTGTTTTTGTTTTGGGCGGCACAGCCATGGTAATGTCCTCTGAGAAGAGCATGAACGCTGCGCTTGGCACGACGCGATACTGTTGATTTTACGAGAGAATAAACACAAGCGGCGAGTGTGTGTGTGTGTGTGTGTGTGTGTGTGTGTGATTATGAGCCTCACACCCTCCGCCGAGTTTCACCCAATGACGACAGTAACTTTGAAGTCATAATGATTGGAGGCCTTTATGTGTGTGTTTCATAAGAAAGCGTGTGTGTCGGTGGTGTGATTGTGGGACTGGGCGGGCGGCGAGTGTTTTGGCAGCGTTGAGGTTTTGTCATGAGTCTGGTGTTCCTCCCCCAGAGCTGCTGATGAGTCATGATGATCTTCACTCATTAGTGCTGTTCCCTACATACTGAACCTGAGAAAGAGCGCATGAGAATAGCCAGAATCCCTTCTGAGGTGAGAAACGAAGTAAACACACACACACACACACACACACACACAGCAGAAAGTTTCAAATTTCTAGCTTGACTTTGGTGAGATGTACCTGCTTACAAGCCCTTTCACAACGTCAGAATTCCAGCTGCGTGCCGAATGAGACGGACATGTGCAGCAGCTGGAATCATGCACTAACCTCTGTCCTACAACAACAGCCAGAAATAAAGATTCTGTCATCATTTGCTCCCCCTCGTGTCGGTCAAACCCCTATGACTTTCATTCTTCAGTGATGCTGAGCAGAACGTTACATAACACTTTACATCGATACTCAACCAGTCTTATAACTACTAACTGTACTACTAAACTTGGAGTCAGTATACATTTTTCTTTTCCTCTGAACTTTCTATTCATCAAAGAAACCTGAAAAAAATTCTAATTTCTACATTTTCAACATAATAGTAATAATAAAAATAAATCCAAATCAATCAATTTTAAAATGTATACAAATAGAAGACAGTTATTTTAAATGGTGGAAGTGTTTCACGGTTTTGCTGTGTTTTGGATCAAATAAATGCAGGCTTGGTCAACAGAAGAGATTCTTTAAAAAAAACATAAAAAATCAAAAACCTTTGACTGGTAGTGTATGAATGGGAAAAATATGCTATATGGCAGAATAAGTCTCACCTTTCATTAAAAAAAAAAAGTGTTCACAGTGAACAATGTGGCATCAATAAACTATGACTACCTTATAAACTATGACTGCAAAAAAAGTATTTTTCACCAGAACTTGACCAATTGACACTAGCACTTTCCTACTCTTTTCCGTTTTTATATACATAAAAAAAAATAAAAATAATTATCATGCTTATCTAACTGAAATTTGCCACAGCACTTATACACTGTCGCTCTCTTGTTGCTCTGATTGCTTCTATTGTAAGTCGCTTTGGATAAAAGCGTCTGCTAAATGACTAATTGTAAATTGTAAATTGTAAACTACTAACTATAAATCTGCTTAACTTAGCACTTTATTCTACTAAGTAAATATGCAAGTACATGTCAACTTATGCTACTAACCCTAATCTCTAACAGTCCACTAAAACTGTACTCTAATGACACAAATTGACATGTAGTTGCAGATTAATGAGAGTTAGTTGACATATAGTCATAAACTAATATGTAGTTGCAAATGAATAAAGGTTAGTTGACAGTTTTAACTTGATGTTAGTTGACATGTAGTTGCAAACTAATGAGAGTTAGTTGACATATGTGACCCTGGAGCACAAAACCAGTCATAAGTCGCTGGGGTATATTTGTAGCAATAGCCAAAAATACATTGTATGGGTCACAATTATTGATTTTCTGTTATGTCAAAAATTTGTAGGATACTAAGTAAAGATCATGTTCCATGAAGATATTTTGTAAATTTCCTACCGTAAATATATCAAAACTTAATTTTTGATAAGTAATATGCATTGCTAAGAACTTAGTTTGGACAACTTTATAGGCGATTTTCTCAATATTTGTATTTTTTTGCACCCTCAGATTCTATATTTTCAAATACTTGTATCTCGGCCAAATATTGTCCTATCATAACAGATCATACATCAATGGAAAGCTTATTTATTGCGTAAATCTCAATTTTGAAAAATTGACACTTATGACTGGTTTTGTGGTCCAGGATCACATATGGTCATAAACTAATATGCAGTTGCAAATGAAAAAAAGGTTAGTTGACAGTTTTAACTTGATGTTAGTGACATGTAGTCTAATGAGAGCTGACGCAGTTAAAAATGAATAAGGGTTAGTTGACATACAGTACATTAATGTTGATTAAAGTTAATATGTTGCAATTTAATAAGAGTTAGTTGGCATGTAGTCACAAATTAAGTAAGGGATAATCAACGGTTTGTTGTGCATTAAAGGATTTTAAATGGAGGCTAATAACATTTCATCTCCACAAAGTGCTTTTAATCCTAGCCCTCTCATTCCATGGTCATTTGTACATTTATAGACAAGTTAAAGCTAATATTAGCAGTGTTTGACTGAATGGGTAAAAATTATTTTTGTCAGTTAGGCACGTTATATTAGCACTCTGCCAGTTTCAGATCAGACACAGAAATGAAATAGTGTGGTAAGATCTCAATTATTTGAATGAATTATAGCATTTATTTCACTAAATTATCAATCTTTCGAGAAAGAGAGAGAGAAAGAGAGAGATGACAGTCTCTCTCTACAAACAACTAATTAATTCAAAAACAGAATATAATGTAGCGATCTAGTATCTAGGTTATTTTATTAATATAAATTTGCATCAATTGAAGCAGTGCATTAATATAGAAGAGTGATTAAACTGGCTTAGAACTATACCTGTGCAATAATGGTTTTACTGCATACCTGCCAGCCAATCAGAATCCAGCATCCAGACACTCCATGGAATAATGTTGACATGTAGTTGCAAATTTATAAGCGTTAAATGACACAGTTGTAAATTAATGTTAGTTGACATGTAGTTAAAAATAAATAAGGGTTAGTTGACATGTAATTGCAAATTAATGTTAGTTGATGTAGTTAAAAATGAATGAAGGTTAGTTGGCATACAGTTGTAAATAAATGTTAGCTAACCTACATTACAATGTTAGTTGTAAATTAATGAGTAAATCAATTAGTTGACACGTAGTGGTACATTTATGAGAGTTACTTGACATGTAGTTACAAACTGATGTTAGTTGACATGTAGCTGTAAATTATAGTTAGACATGAAGATGTAAATTAATGTTAGTTGACATTGCAAAAGTTTCTTACAATTTGTTGGATGTCTCGATCTGGACAATTTCAATAAATGAACCCCTCTTTTAGATACAGTGTAAGTGCAGATGCTGTTGAGCTTCGTATGAATATCATCGTCAGGTCTTCTGAAGTCATTTTATTCTTGAGGGACAGATCCTGTTTCTGTGGTGAGGCTGAATAAACACTAGAGTCTCATTTTGACCCTTATTACACACGTTGTTTATCATCGTTTGGCCTCGGTTCAGCCTCAGGCACTTACACATCATTCCAGCACAGAATCACATGCAGAAGAGACACAGAGAGATGAAAGACGAGCGTCCAGCAGGCTTCGTGCGATCCACCTCACTGACAGTGTTTGGGTAACGCATTACAATAACGCAAGTTACGCAATAATATTACTTTTTCAAGTAACTAGTAAAGTAACGCATTACTTATTCATTTACAAAAAAAATCTGATATCTGAATTTTTTTTTTTCAAAAAGTTACTTTTTGTTTCCTTTATGTATTTAATCCCATTTTATTAACCAATGACTTTGCTGCTGACCTTTGATCCAATTCAACCGTACACTGCAAAAATACTGTTCTTACCTACATTTTTTGTTTCCGGCCAATATATATATATATATATATATATATATATATATATATAAATTAAATCAAGATGGATTTTCTAGACAAGTAAATAATGATCTTCTTGTTTTCGGAAAAAAACAAGTCAAAATTAAGTGAATTTTTGCTTAGAACAGGCAAAATAATCTGCCAACGGGGTAAGCAAATTTTTTTTTATTTTAAACAGAAAACAAGATAATTTTGCTTACCCAATTGGGAGATTATTTTGCTCGTTTCAAGCAAAAACACACTAAATTTTGACTTGTTTTCAAAAAACAAGACAATCGTGTTTACTTGTCTAGAAAAACCTTCTTGATTTAAGACTTTTAAGATATTTTGGCTGGAAACAAGACAAGAAATCTAAATAAGAAAAGCTTTTCTGCAGTGTACTAATAAACTAAACTTACTTTAGATTAACTAACATTTGTGTGTTTTTTTCCTCATTGCTGAAGAGTGTTGAACTTTCTTTTCCTACAGTTCTACTGTACAGACGTCAATTTAATTTTCCTTTAGCCTTAGCCTTATTCACTTCATTTCATTTTGGTGTGAAAGGGCTTTTACATTTGCTAAGAATCGAACGTTTTTATATTAAAAATAAACAAGCAAGCCCTGCCCAGATTTAAAAAGTAACACAAAAGTAACATAATGCATAACTCTCCATAAAAAGTAACTAATAAGTTACTTTTTAGGGAGTAACCCAATATTGTAACGCATTACTTATAAAAGTAACTTTCCCTAACGCTGCTCACTGACCCTGAACCTCGCTCTCTCTGTTCATTTAGAGCTGCTCTGCTCTCTCTGCTCTCTCTTGCGCATCAGACTGAACAATGGCGTTAGTCGCGAGGCGCTGGCGAGCGTTCGGCGTCGTTCTGCCCTTGAGAGAGACAAAGTCGTCCACGTAATCCTGCTCCTTTCACTCCGTCCATTTTCTTCCTTTTTTCTTTTGGAGGCAAATGTTTGCCTGTGTTTTCGTGGTCGTCATGGACACCAGCACTCCTGGCTTTATGAAATGACAAAATGGTTATAAAGTTACGTAACTTCACTCTACTAATTTCTCCATTAGGAGGAGCAGATTGTATACTGCCGTTACTGTAAATACGTGTTTGCTTTCACAAAAGACACATGACAGTGAAGAAGCTCGACGAAAACACAGTCTGTCAAAGAACATTACTGAGGGTTATTCTCATTTACTCATTCATGAATCATCTTAACTTGAGATTCAATCCTGAATGTCGTCCTCAAGCAGCACAATTAGCTAAACGTGGGTTGTGAGATTAAACTGACCAGACTAAACACTAAACACAGACTAAACCTTTATTTCTATAGCGCTTTATACAGTACAGACTGATTTACTGAAGTTGTAAAGCAGCTCTACAAACAACAATAGTGTCATTATTCAGATCAGTTCAGTTCTAGTTCAGCTCTCATCTGATGTGTGATAGTTTTGCTGAATGTTAAGAGTCTTAAAGCCCAACTAATCAAGTCAAATGTGACAGCAGCAAAAACTTAAGCTACGGACGTAATGTCCATGTGTGAATGTGATTGATCAGATTTAGTCTGCACCTGTAGGACCCTAAATAGTCAGATCTGTCAGGGATATCCGCTGACCGCGAAAAACAATACGGCTGTCTTCCTCTTCAACAATGTGTCTGATGTTCTGGCTTAATGAGGCTTGATTTGATATTTTGTGATCTAATGAATGACATTCAGATACTGTCCACTGACAAAGACAATCAGCTCTGGTCTTATGGACTCATGATTCAGACTGACAGCACATCACCTGTCTGACCGGCTGCAGCATCCGCATCTGCATACGTCTCACGCTCGACAGAGCCGCGTTTGTGTGACATATCAGGACACACATTTGTATAATGACATGGGTATGACATAGGTATTACAAGGAGAGGGCGACTTATGAAGACATTACCCCATGTCCCCATTTTTCAAAAGGCTTTTAGATCATACAGAATGAGGTTTTTTAAGGCGAGTAGTAGCCTTATAATAGTAGTTATAACCTTACTTACCAAGTTGATTGATTACATTGATAATTGCAAACATTTTTAATTACAAGTTTTCTAATATGTTAGGTTTAAATATGCAAATGAGGCATTATTTAATGAAATATACACTAATTTGCATACATTTCTAGAACAGAAATCTAAACACTGGATGAAGTCAGTTTCAAAATTCTTTCTCTTTCATTTTTGCCATATTAGAGTCAAATGTTTTTACAGAGGGGATTTGGGATATCTCATTTTGTCACTCCAAAATGCACTAAATACAGACAGAAAACAATACTTTTTTTTTCATTTTTGGGGGGAACAAAATGAACAAAATATAATCAAGCCAATTATATATGAACAAATCCCTCTGTAAAAACTTTCGGGGTATAGACAGGAATATAATTGTAAAGTTTGTTGTGTGTAAGTGTTACTGAAGTGGAGATTTATGGCTCAGTGTAGGAGAAAAATCTCATTTTGAGAAAATGGGCTTTAAAATACATACTGTAATTGAAATCTATTGACACAAATAGATAAAGCGCTATAAAAGAAACACTTAACAGTGTCTTTTAGATGTTTTCTTTCCTCTAGTCTCAAAAAACACTGAAAAACCAAAAAGCCCAAAATGTCAATTTGAGAGGCGCATGAAAAAACTGTGTTTTGCTCTCCTTAAGAAAGTAAAAATGTGCACAGTTTCTTGTGAGGGTTAGGTTTAGGTGTAGAACGATAGAAAATATGGTTTGAACAGTATAAAAACAATTACACCTATGGAATGTCCCCACAATTCACAAAAAAAACCCCAAACCTGTGTGTGTGTGTGTGTGTCATGTCCTCAGACTCCATGAGACGCTCCTTATGTCTCCTGAAAGTGTTTCTCAGAAGTTTCAAACCTTTAATACACAATTTCATGTTAGCGAGCCGTTGGTAGAAAAAGAGAAAATACAAATGAATGAACTGTTTCGTTACCTAGAGCAGCATTTCTGTTCCTAAGAAACTGTTTAACTAGCTGGAAGTCGATGCGCTCGGAGAAGATGCACCTTTATTTCTTTTGAGACGATCTGAAAGGTTTTTTTCCTCTGTAATTGAATGGTTTGTGAGCAGCAGTTAATGTCTTACATATGCAGCGCTGGCGTGGGTTTGGAGACCGTAGTGACTATTACACATATGGAAAAGGTTACGTAAGATCGCAGTCACACCGCCCGCTCACGGGGAGAACGGCATGCTGCAAATACCAGCGCTAAAAACTCACAACATCTGACAAACTTTAGTGCGCCTGACAAAGTTGAACAGAAAATTATTAGACATCAGCAACTCCTCAGACTAAGTACACACAATAGGGGTGTGTGTTTGTTTTAAGGTTAGCATGCATTATGCATTGGCATTTTAATGTCCTCATGCTAGTTTATGAAGATACACAGCAAAAATGTACAGAAAAATAATCCTGGACAAACAACAGACGCGAGCGTAACAAACCCACAGACAATTAGTGCGGCAAGCATTGCCAGGTTTTTAGACATAAAAAATTACAATAAAAGAACTGTGATGCATACCCAAACAGTCCAACATTTGCATAGTTCTGAAGTCAATTTTGAAATTAATATCAGCCGTATTTTTAGGGGAAACACTGCAGGCAAAAACACAGTGTTTTCATGCGCCTCTCAAATTGAGATTTTGGGCTTTTTGGTTTTTCATAAAGTGTTTTTTCAGACTAGTGGAAAGAAAACATCTAAAAGACACTGTTAAGTGTTTCTTTTATAGCGCTTTATCTATTTGTGTCAATAGATTTCAATTACAGTATGTATTTTAAAGCCCATTTTCTCAAAATGAGGTTTTTCTCCTACACTGAGCCATAAATCTCCACTTCAGTAGCACTTACACACAACAAACTTTACATTTATATTCCTATATCCTCAAGGTTTTTACAGAGGGATTTGTTCATATATAATTTGCTTGGTTATATAAATAAAAAAATAAATGCACATTATTCACAGTGTGAAACGAAGCAACAAACACAGGATCGTGTCACCGTAAAATCATCCAGCGCCGCTCGATGACTAACTACTGCTGTTCACAGATTAACTATTCAGTCTAAACAAAACCTGTCCATTTATAGAAGAGAGATGCGCTAAAAATACTCTCTTTTGTTTAGCGTGGTGAAGTGTGTCCCGATGCTCTCAAACGCCGGCGTTTCGCTGCTTTCACAGCAGATCAACAACAGGCCAAGCACACACTCACACTTTCCTGTTTTGTGTCAGTTCTGATGGACGAATCTGTTCTCACACGAACTCACGCACATAACAAGAGGCGGATACAGTTTACTAATTACTCGATAGGACACCACATACTGACGACCGGTTCTTACGAATATAGCAAAATATTCGTGCATTGTTTATGACAGTGTAGATTGAGTTCAGCTGGAAAAGAGGGACAATTGAAACACTTTAAATAGGATGAATTTTGTGTCCTCCCCAGCTGGGGAATAACAGGAAGATATTGAACTTTTTACAAATATGAATTTCACTTCACCATTTAAACACACTATCAGCTCCAGTGTTGGGGGTTACAATTACAAGTAACGCAAGTTACGTAATAATATTACTTTTTTCGAGTAACTAGTAAAGTAACGCATTACTTTTCCATTTCCAAGAAAATATCTGAGTTACGTTTTCAAAAAACTAACGCCAGTTACTTTTTGTTTCCTTTATGTATTTAATCCCATTTCATTAACCAATGACTTTGCTGCTGACCTTTGATCCAATTCAACCGTACACTGCAAAAATACTGCTCTTACTTACATTTTTTTGTTTCCAGCCAATATATATAAATAATAATAATAAAATACAAATAAATCAAGATGGATTCTCTAGACAAGTAAATAATTATCTTCTTGTTTTCAGAAAAAAACAAGACAAAATTAAGTGAGTTTGTGCAAAATAATCTTATTTCAAACACAAAACAATATTATTTTGCTTGTTTAAAACTTAAAAAAGCTTAAAACTTGTTTTCAGAAAAAAAACAAGACAATCATTTTTACTTGATTTAAGTAAATCAAATTTCTTGATTTAAGAATTTTTAGATATTTTGGCTGGAAACAAGAAAAAAAAAATCTAAGTAAGAAAAGTTTTTTTGCAGTGTGCGAAGATATTGCAGTGTACTTTATATGAACTAACATTTGTGCTTTTTCTTTTCTCATTGCTGAAGAGTGTTGAGCTTTCTTTTCCTACAGTTCTACTGTACAGACGACAATTTAATTTTCCTTCAGCCTTAGCCTTATTCACTTCATTTCATTTTGGTGTGAAAGGACTTTTACATTTGATAAGAATCAAACGTTTTTATATTAAAAACAAACAAGCAAGCCCTGCCCAGATTTAAAAAGTAACGCAAAAGTAACGTAACGCATTACTTTCCATTAAAAGTAACTAAGTAACGTAATTAGTGACTTTTTTAGGGAGTAACGCAATATTGTAACGCATTACTTTTAAAAGTAACTGTCCCCAACACTGATCAGCTCTACTCAGATTATGTATTGATGTGATCAGTAAATGCAGAACCTGGTTTTATCAAGTGCGACATGTTCTTTGTTGAACCTGGAACAACATTGTGATTAGCCAATCAGATTAGAAAAAAACTGTTTATAGTTTTTGTGAAATTTAGGCTTAAAATCAGTGTTCAGTGCTTGTACATCAGTGTCATTCATCTATCATTTCCTCTGATTTTAGGGATTACTCATGTATCATACATTTTTGGATTAAAATGACCAAAATGTGTTGACCCAGGAACACAGCAAACTCAGCAAAATCATGGATGTGCATCAGTAAATCATTGCAAAATACGTTCTTCTGTTATGTTAGCTGATCAAAATAATTTAACCGATTTCAACTCATTCAACCTACAGTTTAATATAATTAAAGCCGTTTTTAATAGCTGAAGTAGGTGTAAATGTTTAGATGTGAAATAAATCAGCGGAGCCCTGACAGTAAATGGACATGAGATTAGATTAGATTAGATTCAACTAATCTAATAGGACATGAGTAAGTCGATTAATGAGAGTGTAAACGAGCGAGTTACTCACCGACTGACCGACCGAATGTTATTTGTTTTGTTTTTACAGCGATACGATGAGCTGGTTTTTAATTGTTCAGTGTTTTTGTAAATCAAAACGGTTGTTAAATGTTTTAGAGGTGAGTTACACCTGACATGAATGCTTAATCTTAATTATTCAGTGATTTAGTAATGAACAGCACCCTACTGAACTCTTGAATAACAAATGATCAGTTACTAGATTACTAGCACATTATTACTCAACCTAACAATTACTAATAAGCAGCAAATTAGGAGTTTGTTCAGGGAAAACTCTGAATATGTACCAATACCAATATCTTTTTCTCTAAATGCATTTTTTTTACCATTTGAAAAAAGTTCAGGCTTCAGAGCTTTAAAGATGTTTTAACTGTAGCTTACATGAGTACAACTGGAACAAATGTTATTCTTGCATTTGTGAACTGACTCAGATATTGTAATAACTGATCATAATTTCTTCAGTAGCCAATACATTTTGCATGAAAAAAGTCATTTGTTTTGCAATGACTAGTTTTGTGTGTTTGTGTAAAAAGCATGTTCTCCCCTATTTGTCAAAGAGTATTATGATTCACTTTCACAGGCCTCATCATGAGCAAGTGAAGTTCGGTAATCAACTCAAATCAACACATTCAGCTACTGTGCATTTGGAAAATAAATGTGCTTTAAAAGGTTCATACATAGAAGAACCATTTTGGTCCCACAAAGAAACATTTAGTCAAAGGTTCTTTAGAGAAACATCATTTTTTACAAATCTAAAGAATGTCTTTCGCCACAAAGAACCTGTTGTGAAACAGAAAGGTTCTTCAGATGTTAAAGGTACCATTTAGGGTTCTTCTACGGCGTCGTGAAACACCTTTATTTTTAAGAGTGTAATTATGTGCAAAAACCACTGTAACCCTAACAGAGAGTTAACTCACTCACTGATCAGGTCTGAAAACAGAGTTTAAAGCGGTTAGTCGTGCGGCGTGCGTCCACTCGATCCGTCACAGATACAGATGTGAGAACATGAAGAAAAGCTTCGGTCTTTACTCTGATCTGGGCTCAGGATTGTGCTGGAGTTTCCTCTGCGTTTCAGCGGACCGGTCGAGTAATTAAAGGAGATTAAGAGAAACGTGTGAACGTGTTTTACTGCAATCAGCACACAATGTCATCTCCACACGCTCGCGCGCTAACGTGATTACCGTGATCCGATTTGTAATCTGGCTCCAAAAATGGTGTTGTTAAAGAACCATCTTGGAGGGCTTTAAGATGCAAAACAGCTCGTACTACATTTCAGATGTTTTTACGTTATCGTTTGGCCTCGTTTTGCCGATCCAGTGATCTAGCGTTGCACAACATCGTGAAGAAAGGCGGTTCAGTCGGGTTTGTGTTTGGGCCAGAATGACGCTCACGGACCAGCGCAGTGAATGCAGGAGCGCACTAATTAATGCAAGCGACACGCGTCCTCATCCTCCCATCCAGCCGCGCTTCTCCTGCCAGCCTTTATTTTCAGGCTGCTGTATGAAATTTGAATAAGCCTCTCATATAAATCCAAAAACATCAGTCTGGAGACGAGCGCGGACCGGATTAGACTCAACGTGATGAAAGCGTCACTAATGTGACTGACACAGACAGACAGATGAACATTTCCTTCCTAATTCCAGAATATCTTCTTCGTCACTTTGTTTGAACCTGCTCCGATTCCAAACGCGGCGAGAAGGTCACGTCGGTTTGAGAGAGGCGCGTGAGATGCGGCGTCCATCTGAACGCAGGCAGCGGTGTGAGTTCATGCTCTTCGATCGCAGTATTTGTTGTGATGTTGCCATAGTGTTTTGACAAACAAGGCCACATGTGCTCGCCAGCGTTCAGACAGAGCCTCTGTGTCGGCTATAGCGCTGATGATGATGATGATGTCTGCTGTTTACGTAACGCTCTCTGTCCTCTGGAGACGCTAGAAAGACGCGCACAAACTTCAGTGTGTTTTTATAAGATTTCAGCCGAGAAAAATACAGCAGAAACAAAAGACAACGAAGGCCAGAAATCACAAGCTGCCTCTTAACTGTAAGATAAATGTCATTTTTGCTTTCTGGTGAAATAAAATAAAAATACACACTTAAAAACAACATTTCTTTGCATTGAGTATTACTGAAGCAATATCTACAAACAGACACACGCAAATATGCGTTTGTGTACAACCTATATAGCCTACAAATGTTTCTATCTTTTAGAATGTTTGTCATATGTGACCCTGGACCACAAAACCAGTCACAAGTGTCAATTTTTCTTTTTTCGAAATTGGGATTTATACATCATCTGAAATTTGAATAAATACAATTTCCATTGATGTATGGTTTGTTATGATAGGACAATATTTGTTCGAGATACAGCTATCTGAAAATCTGCAATCTGAGGGTGCAAAAAAATCTAAATTTTGAGAAAATCACCTTTAAAATAGTCCAAATGAAGTTCTTAGCAATGCATATTGCTAATCAAAAATTAAGTTTTGATATATTTGCAGTAGGAAATGTAAAAAGTATCTTCATGGAACATGATCTTTACTTAATATCCTAATGAATTTTGGCATAAAAGAAAATTCAATAATTTTGACCCATACAATGTATTTTTGGCTATTGCTACAAATATACCCCAGCGACTTAAGACTGGTTTTGTGCTCCAGGGTCACATATTATAAAAAATTTACGTATTTTATACAAATATCATATATTTTTGTTTACAGTAGTACTGCCTCAGTAGAAGCCACATCTTTCCAGCTAGACTTAATTTCCAGTGATATTGTATACTAATTGAACTGAGCTGGATGATAGCATCACTAAATTCAATGATTAATTCCTTTTAACTCTTTTTTTTTTGCATTATTGACACATTACCTTCCTATGTGATACTGTAAAGTTGCTTTGAGACCATCTGTATTGTAAAAAACGCTATATAAATAAAGGTGACTTGACTTGACTAGACAAAATGAAAACCCTTTTCATCGTTCACCCGTGTGAGGAGTTTCTGTCCTCTCGGTTGTTCTTTTCATGCTTTCATGCGTGAGCATCAGTGAATGTTTGTGAGTTTCGATCTTTTGTTCTCAATGTAAAAAGACGGATCTGAACATCATCCAGTCACTGCTGGAAAGGATCCAGATTCTGCTGAAAAACCGATGCAAATGTGCAGGAGCTGAAGAACAGCGGACAGAGCAGAGAACAGAGACTCTTCACGGCCCGGCGAATCATACAAAGTTGAAAAACTAATGGAATGCATATTCCATATAAAAAACTGGATGACAAGTAATTTCTTATTGCTAAATTCTGAAAAAACAGAGGTGTTCATTATTGGGCCTAAAACCTCAGCAAGTAATAACACGGTCTTATACTCGATGGCTGCTCTGTCAAGTCTTCGTCATTAGTAGGTGTGTTATTTGATGGCAATCTTTCCTTTGAATCCCACATTTCTAGCATTTGCAAAACAGCATTTTTCCATCTAAAAAACATATCGAAATTACGACCTATGCTCTCAAAGTCAAATGCAGAAATGCTAATTCATGCCTTCATGAGCTGCAGGATAGATTATTGCAATGCTTTATTGGCTGGTTGTTCTGCACGCTTAATAAACAAACTCCAGCTGGTCCAAAATGCAGAGCTAGAGTTCTTACTAGAACCAGAAAATATGAGCATATTAGTCCACTTCTGTCAACACTGCACTGGCTTCCTATTAAACATCGTATTGATTTTAAAATCTTGCTAATTACTTATAAAGCCCTCAATGGTTTAGCTCCTCAGCGCTTGAGCGAGCTCTTATTACATTATAGTCCCTCACGCCCGCTGCGTTCTCAATACTCTGGCAATCTGATAATACCCAGAATATCAAAATCAACTGCAGGCGGCAGATCATTTTCTTACTTAGCACCGAAACTCTGGAACAATCTCCCTAATTCTGTTCGGGAGGCAGACACACTCAGTCAGTTTAAATCTAGACTAAAGACCCATCTCTTTAACCTGGCTTACACTTAACACATTTAAATATTTCTAATATTCAAATCCGTTAAAGGATTGTTAGGATGCATTCAACCGGAACTGGGAACACTTCCCATAACACCTGATGCACTCGCTGCATCAAAAGAAGAATGGCATCTATGCTAATATTAGTCTGTCTCCTGCTTATTCCGAGGTCAGATCCAGTCTGTATCCTGAACAGATGGTCACTGCAGTTCCCTGATCCAGTCCGTATCCAGATGGTGGGTCAGCACATATAGACCACCTCTACAGGTATAAACTGCTTGTATGTTGGTTAGAGGCTGAGCCTGGTTTCTCCCAAGGTTTTTTTTCTCCATCTGTGTCACAGATGGAGTTTTGGTTCCTCGCCACTGTCGCCTATGGCTTGCTCAGTTGGAGACAATTAATTTATTAATTTGGAATTATTGATTCATTTCTTTAACTAAAATTATTTACGGTTTCTTTCTCGCATTATTGATATATTACCTTCCTATTTGATAATGTAAAGTTGCTTTGACACAATCTGTATTGTAAAAAGCGCTATATAAATAAAGGTGACTTGACTTGACTCCTGAATGACCGTCATCAATCACAGCAACAGAAGATCTACAGGATCATGAGCGTGGTTCAGTTATTGTTGTGTGTGTGTGGAATAGATGGAGGTTCCTGTCATGTGAAGGGCGGGAATAAATAAAAAAACTAAATTATCCTTCTTTAGTTCGTAAACATCTTGCAGGTTTATGAACTTATGACTACATACATACTCTCTGCATTAGTCCTCACAAGAACATCTGATGATTATTACCTACATAAACAGGCGTCATAAGATCCCAGATGATCAATCAGTATAAAAACAAAATCTGTGATGTTCCTGAACTCTGCAGCTTTTCCTGCTGTTTTCTACCAGCTGTCTCGCTGTTCCTGTTTGCGACGGAGTCTCTGCTCCGGATGTTTCTGAGCGGTATTACCTGTCACGTGGCCCGCGGGAGCGCGGATAACTGGCTCGTCACTGCGGAGCGTAAGCGACATGCCGATTCTTTTGCCACCAGACGTCATGCTGCATTTAGGCCTGCGGTGGGACGGCTGCGCAGCTGTCAATCACCGTCACGTCCGGCTCAGGGGCGCTGTGAGGAGGACAAAATGACAGAGGTTCAACATTTATTGCATTTATTCTCCATCAGCAGAGCACGAGATCTTTAGCGAAAGTCATCAAACTTTTGCTGCGACGCGCTCTGCCAACACCAGACCTGTGCCACTGCAAAAAACTGATTTTCTTACTATTTTTTGTCTTGCTTTCTTGTATAAATATAGAAACATTCTTGAATCAAGAGGCATTTACTCAACAAGTCAAATCATTTAAGATATTAAGTCTTGTTTTCTAAAAACAATTATCAAAATGTTAGTTTTTGCTTAAAACGTGCAAAAATATCTGCCAATGGGGTTAGAAAAATAATCTTAATTCAAATGCTAAACAAGATTTTATTTCTTGCCGCATTGGCAGATATTTTTGAGTTTTAAGCACAAACTAACAACATTTTAATAATTTTAGTAATATCTTAAGTTGTTAAACTTGTAAAGTACATTCATCTTGATTTAAGAATTTTTAGATATTTGTAATAAAGTAAACAAATCTTTTGCAGTGTGATTAAAAACACAGACAAAGATGATGAGTTTTGTGAACCTGTGTGTTTTTCCTCTGTGACTCACCTGGATCCTTTCCACACCCTCACAAACTCCTGCGTTATATAAGATGCACAAGATGCAATGTCAGCATGCAAATATGACACGCAAACATGATTGAATGCATCTTACAAACAAATAAGATACTCGACGGACATTTAGGATGCTAAATGGCAAACTGCAAAAGATTTGTTTGTGTTTAATGAAACACATTTTATTACTCAATTTAGCTTCCGTTTAATTAGTAGATTTATAGTATGTTCCTAATGCGTAATGTGTTAGAGCTAAGAGATCATTGATGTTTTAATGTCCTCTATTGACCAAATGTCTTTTCACTCACAGAAACTTCCACACGTTTCCTTTCTGTTCTGTTCTATTCACACTGACACGAATGTAAGTCTCGTGTGACGCACCTTCTGTCAGATCTCTCTATAGACTGAAACGCTGGAAGAGGCTGAGAGCGAATGAGTTTCACAAACACACAAACATGAGTCGGCCGACAGAGAGAAACTCTCAGAGAGACTCAGCAAACACACAACTGTAGATTCAGGTGAAATAAACGCCAGATGCCTGTAATTGAATACTTCACTGATGTTTAGATGTCCTTTGCAGTAACAGCTTCATTCAGACAGTCAGAACCAATAAAAACAACTCATAAATCATTTCTTACTGTATTTCTGTCTAGGTTTCCAGTACAAAGTTGTTTAAAGTTTCTTTTTGAATTATTGATATATTACTTTCCCATTTGATACTGTAAAGTTGCTTTGGCACAATTTGTATTGTAAAAAGCGCTATATAAATAAAGCTGACTTGACTTACAAAAATCTAAACATCAACAGACATTTACTGGAGATGCAAAAAAATTAAAATAAAATAAAATAATGAGCCCTTCTGAAAAATGCATCAAAATTAAGCAAGGTTTTGCTAAAAAATATTTTATGTTCTCACCTAATTTTGACACTTTTTTTTTTTTCTTAAACAAGACTTCACATCGATATCATTTTGCATCTCCAGTAAATGTGTCATGATTAGATATTTGTACTGGAAAACAAGGTTGTTTCTACTCTGAGGATCTGAGACAATCCAGGAACAACATCAATAACATCCGACAACATCTGACTGACTGAACAAAGAGTCACACGATCAGTCATTTCCCGCAGGCTATATTCAATCTGAACTGTTAAAACATGATCACAACTGAATAATGACAGCTTACTATTGACTTTCTACTAGAGTTTACTATTGTCTTTCAGAGATTTTATTATCACTATGAAACATGTTTTAACATAATCTGTATTTTATAATGTGCTCTATAAATAAAGGTGACTTGATAACTTTACATTTGTACATTTCTTAGAATTTATCTGTAAAGAGTATTTGTTTTTTGTCTTTTATATTCCATTTTATTGTCTAATTTGTATGTATGTCTGCACTGGAAGCTCTTGTCACCAAATTCCTTGTGTTTCTGATCAGTGACACTCATTTACATTTGATTCAGATTAAAAATCTTTTTCTAAACCCTTATATATTTTTAGATCTTAAATGCCAATTGTGAATGTTCATCAGAAGGTCTTTTTTCAGCAATTGAAGCAGTTTAGCAGATCCGCTGTGTTTTAATGGCGTTGCGATTAGAGCGTGATGAAGTCTGATGTGATGTCAAGCGCAGGAATGTTTTGGCTGCAGGCGGAAGAGCTTCTGATGGCCTTTACGTTCCTTCACATGAACAGTCACATGACAATTGAGAAAATCTAATTAAGACACGGAAGAGCAGTCGTGCCGCCCGCCGGATCGGGAAAGTGATACGATGAACGCAGCTCCTGGTCACTTCATGGTTTGGATCTGGAAAAACTTTGTAATATTTGCTGAAATGCCTAATTCCCTTCAAGCTGTTTAATTTGAAACTAATAACAAGTAGAAACGTGTGATGTGTTTATGTAAGCAACAGATTGAGCTGCTTTATTAGAGATAAACAGGTGCCTGAACTCTGCTAAAGAACACTCGATATTTCAACGAATTTTTAGCACACAATATTTTATTTTTGTCCTTGCAAAACAACTCGACTGAATCAAACGATTTCTGAAATCTCACGAAAGCTGCCAGGAACACATCAAGAACAATCATAAATACACACAGAACAAAAAAAATAATGGACATGAAAAAGTTTTCACTGTGAAACTGCTAATAAATTTCACAAACAATTACAAAGTCAAGAAAACACTTGAATTAAAGTGACATCTTGAAGTACAAATGTGACCACAAAACCAGTCATAAATGTCAATTTTTTGAAATTGAGTTTTATATTCAGCTTTCAGATGATATAAATAAGCTTTACATTGATGTATGATTTGTTATGATAGGACAACATCTAGTCGAGATACAACTATTTGAAAATCTGGAATCTGATAAAAAAAAATCTAATATTGAGAAAACTGCCTTTAAATTTGTCCAAACGAGTTCTTAGCAATGCACATTACTTGTCAAAAATTAAGTTTTGATATATTCACGGTAGGATTTTTACAAAATATCTTCATGGAACATGATCTTTACTTAATATCCTAATGATTTTTGACATAAAAGAAAAATCCAGGGTCACAAATACTAAAGTGGTGTTTTCTTGTACTTGAATAATCTTTACAGCAAAAAAACAGCAACAGCATTGTATTTCTCTGGTGGTGCATTTCTGTGCCATGTGCGTTAAATCCAAACACTCTGCTTTACGTCGGCCACATAAACAAAGTGTGTGCACGAAAGAAACTTTGCATTGTCCTCATCTCTGCGTGTATAATGTGTGTGATTCAGTGTGTGTAGTTTGTCTTTGTGTCGTGTTTCTGTCCGCATGTCCACGCTAAAGAGGACAGACAAGTGCAGACTGAACATGTCACGGCGCGTTTGAGTCACGCTGCCCAACTTAGTCACCGCTGAAAATGAATATAGACTCATGTGGAGCACCACACCTCAACACACACACACACAATAAAATCAGTTTATAGTGAACTGATCATATTCTCTAACCCTAACCCTTTCTGCATTTGTATACTTCTGTTGTTCAGGAGATCAGTTTTACTCTGTGAGTCTGACACACAGAGACCCGATGCCTTCATGAGAATTATAAAGGGAAAGTCTCAGAGAAAGCGCTGTCTAATCTGGACTGAGGGGCATTAGGGGATGTGGCAAAAAACAACAAAAACCACCTGCACCCAAAGACGGTTCTTACGGGACTGAGTCATTTCTAGTGAAATATGATTAACCTTTATTAATCAGTGTTTCATAACAAAACACGCTGCATCTTTCAACATTCACATGCTCTCACACACTTTCTTTCTTAATAATGTTTCTCTCTTTGAACGTCCTCACGCTGAAATCAGCTCACGAGGACCCAGATGCTTCATAATGAAGCTCATAATTATGCTTTTAAGGTCTAAAATCTTTTAAAATCTGCAACTGCAAGCAGAAACTTCATGATTCATTTCAAATCCACCAAAAAGAGTACAACTAATGTGACTAAACTAAACTGCAAGACTAACTGAGCAAATGATTCGTACAAACTCAAACAGTAGATCAGCAGCACAAGGCCACCGACTCGATTCTCAGGCAATACATAATATCTATACCTATAATGCAGTCAATCCGGATAAATGCATTTCATGCTGAATCTTTACAGCAGAGCTTTCAGCGGCATAAAGAACAGGCTTTTCGAACAAAAACTCGTACATGCAGGAGATGCATTGCTCTGTAAACAGGAGTATATGAAGTTCTAAGAAGAGCAAAGACCATTTACAAGAACATATTTCATTCTTTGTACTTCAATATTTCACATTTAATGCGTGTTACTTGATGTGTGTAACTTGCAGTGTTGGGGAAAGTTACTTTTAAAAGTAATGCGTTACAATGTTGCGTTACTCCCTAAAAAAGTAACTAATTACACTACTTAGATACTTTTTATGGAAAGTAATGCGTTACGTTACTTTTGTGTTACTTTTTAAATCTGGGCAGGGCTTGCTTGTTTGTTTTAATATAAAAATGTTTGATTCTTATCAAATGTAAAAGCCCTTTCACACCAAAATGAAGACTAAAGGAAAATTAAATTTATGCCTGTACAGTAGAACTGTAGGAGAAAAAAGTTCAACAGTTTCTCTTCAGCAATGAGAATAAAAAGCACAAATGTTAGTTACTCTAAAGTAAGTTTTGCTTATTAGTACACTGCAAAAATGCTTTTCTTAATTTTTTTGTCTTGTTTTCACCCAAAACAAACAATGAGGGATTTTCTAGACAAGTAAAAATTAGTAATTGCTAAATCCAAAGCACTCAAGTGTGGAAAAATACTTTAAGCCATGTGAATAAAGACTTTTTATATTTTTCCATACTCAAGTGCCTTGGATTTAGTAATTATAACAGCAGCACTTTTTTACATTTTTGATTGTAAGTAAAAATTTGTCTTGTTTTTTCTGGAAACAAGTCAAAATTAAGTGTGTTTGTGCTTGAAACAAGCTAAATAATATCCCAATGCGGTAAGCAAAATACTCTTGTTCATTGGTTTGAAATAAGATTTTTTTTTGCTTGTTCTAATTTTGACTAGTTTTTTTCTGAAAACAAGAAAATGATTATTTCCTTGAAAATCCTTCTTGATTTAAGATTTTTTAAACATATTTTGGCTGGAATCAAGACAAAAAATGTAAGTAAGAACAGTATTTTTGCAGTGTACGGTTGAATCAAAGGTTAGCAGCAAAGTCATTGGTTAATAAAATGGGATTAAATGCATAAAGGAAACAAAAAGTAACTGGCGTTAGTTTTTTGAAAAAGTAACTCAGATATTTTCTTGGAAATGAAAAAGTAATGCGTTACTTTACTAGTTACTTGAAAAAAAAAAATATTATTGCATAACTTGCGTTACTTGTAATGTGTTTCCCCCAACACTGGAACTGAATTCAATGATTAACTCCCTTTACCTGAAAATTGTTTACCGTTTCTTTTTGCATTATTAACACACTACCTTCCTATTTGATACTGTAAAGTTGCTTTGACACAATTGTATTGTAAAAAGCGCTATATAAATAAAGATGACTTGACTTGTTACTGGACCATTTAAAAGCCTTAAAACTGAACTTGTTCTGGGTGTTTTCCTCCAGTCTGATGTGATCTGGTCTCTAGATGTTCCCTCTTTGGTGTGCTTTATTTCTCCAGCACTTTTGTGAAAACCATGCATCTGTTCAGTTAATAAAGCAGCAGCACATTCTCCTCAACAGCACACACGACCACGAGTCATTCATGACTGATATTATAGTAGAGAGGAGGATCATCTGAAGATACTGTATGACACACAAACATTGCTTTACAAGGCTTAGGGTCAGAGTCACACGGTAAAATCAGACGTGAAGAGAGAAGGCAAGGGAAAGAAGGTTTGCATGTTCTCATGGCCGCATTAAACCGTGTTTGAGAATAAACAGGCAGGACAGACGCTCATCATTTATGGCTCTAATACAAGCATCAGTGGCAGCATCAATGCGCTCTGAGCGATTCGCAATCCCAGAATCCCCGACCTCAACCCCGGCGTGTCCCTGGTGTGCTTCTATTTTAGAAACGCCGCACTGTTCTTCTGCTTTGCGCTTTTGCTGAAGCCCTTAAAGAGAAATCCCTGCTGTCAAATGTTATCTTTGAGGGCCCAGAGCATTGTGTTGCTGGTAGGCTTTTTGATTATTATTTTTATTTGCTCAGCTGAACGGAATATCATATGGCAGATGTGAGGCAGACAGAAGAGTTTAGTGGGCCGCATTACATCGGTTTACTCCAACTAACGTCAAAAAAGCCGTCACATATCCCTCACCAACACGATGAGATTTCATATCCAGCCACTGAAAAATCTTCATTTAAGCTTAATGGAAAGAAACAACCCTGACCTGCTGGAAGACGAGCCTGCGGCGACATTTCTGCACAAAATAACGCTGCTTCTTACACGTTTCAAACTGAAATACACTGCAAAAAATGCTTTTCTAGCTGAGATTTTTTGTCTTGTTTCTAGACGAAATATCTAAAAATTCTTAAACCAAGAAGGATTTTCTAGACAAGTAAAAATTATTGTCTTGTTTTCAGAAAAAAGTCGTCAAAATTTGAGTTTTTGCTTGAAACAAGCAAAATAACCTGCCAATGGGGTGAGCAAAATAATCTAGTTTTCTGCTTGAAATAAGATTATTTTTCTTACCCCATTGGCAGATTATTTTGCTTGTTTCAAGCAAAAACTCACTTCATTTGAACTTCTTTTTTCTGAAAACAAGACATTAACGTGTACTTGTCTAGAAAATAATTCTTGATTTAAGAATTTTTTGATATTTCAGCTGGAAAAAGACAAAAAATCTAAGATTGAAAAGCATTTTTTGCAGTGTATCTAGTGATTGGGGCTAAAAGCATGTTTAGTTTTATCCAAAAGATATGAATGTGAATCTGGCAACGCTTTATTGCATTATTTTAGCTCTAAAATAATGCTATAGTTTTATCTTGCTTCTACAAGTCTGTAAACCTTTTCATACAGTGACTCACTTTCACCGCAAGTCCTACCGAGCAAGTTTACTATGCCACAAAAACCAAACATATGGAGTATTGTGCAATCGTCCACATGAAAAGGCTTTATTAATCAATAATCTGCTTCGTAATCATAACTTGTGTAAAAGGGAATACAGATGAATGGTGTTTTACTGCCGCTTGTGTTCATTTCAGCTGAAAGCTGCAGTGAATTGTTTGGTATGTTTTTGCGGTTTTGAAAAATGTAAGTGGAGGTATGTTTTTCCATTCGGTCTGTGTTGGAAAGAAATGAACGAGGAGAGGCTGTTTTAGTCAAAAACTGCATGTTTCCTCTTCCATAGTTATTCAGAACTAAACCAAACTGCTAGATCTGGCTTTTTTGACCACTCACCAACTCATCCTCATCCTCATCTTCTCGCTGATGACGGCTCACGTTGGCAGATGTCATTGTTGCCAGGAAGACCAGTAAACAGATGACATCAGTGAACGATATCGCCGACTCGCTTTAATTATCACTTGAGCTTCACTGAAGGAAACTTCACTTTACATTTCTGGACATGATCTGAATGGTTCAGCCTCCACAAAACTCACCTAGAATCTGTATATTTAGGGATACATGTGCAATTTATAGCATTATATGTCCATATCCTAACTTTATATTATACATTAGAGTACCATATATGAAGAGAACAGATGCAAAACCAGCTAAGAGCCATCTCAGTCTCCACACAGATTATACATCCATTAAATACTTTTACTTCAAACTCGCTAAAATCCCACCCTCAGCTCAATCAGAAACACCAGAACTTTCATAGAAACCACTACATCAGAGCCTGATAAAAATGCATTTTTTACAGAAGGATGTCAGATGAATTGAGAGGCATCTGAACTCTTTATATACCCTTTTAACAAACATACCTCACTTATTTCTGACTCTGTTTTTCATTTTTCAGAGCTCAAGCTTTTCTTCCACTCCTTTAAGGAACACTGCATCTGGAGACACAGAAAAGAAAGGCTGAATTCATTGTTACTGTGATTCTTACTGATGCATATTATAATTAATAAGAACTTGTGGCTTCCCTGTAAATGGATTGTGTTCCCTGAAAGTGGACTAAAAAAAAAAAAAAAGAAAAAAAATCAAATCAATTAGACTTCAATTCAAAGTAGTTGATAGCTGCATTTCAGATTACTAACAGGAAGGAATGAACTACAAGCGGACAATAACGTTCAGATAATTATTGGATGATAGAATTAGTTATATTTAACTAAAGAGGAGCACTTGGGTACAAATACAATAAGGCTGGTACAATTAAATACAGCTTCATTTGTGATTCCATTAGGAACCTTTAACATCCATTGGAAAAGAGTTCTTTAGATTATTACATGCTTTAGATTATTACACAGCTCCAACCCTCATCAAACACACCTGATCCAGATAATCAAGCTCTTCTGGGTAACTAGAAACTTCCAAGCAGGTGTGAGTTGGAGCTCCAGGAATTGAGTTTGAGACCACTGCTATAAAGAGCAGACGCAGACGACCCCACTGTGACACCAAAAACAGCAACAACAAGCCCTAATTAATCACAGACGGGGAAAACGCTCATCCAGTGTTCACGACCCACCAACAAACCAGACACAAACTGTCAGACTTTAATTCACTTTAGTTTGTCACCCGAAACACTAAATGAACCCAGGTGAGCTCAAACATTAACATGAACACCAGATGAATGTTCAGCGTTATCGTATTCAGAAGCATCAGAAGGAAGCAGCAGATTTGTCAGCGTGATGCTCATATTTTCCTGATGACGCCGATTCGCACCAGATTCTGTGGCTAATAAACCTCCAGCACTTGAATATGACATTTGGACATGACAGATAAACACACATGTTGAGTTGGAGCGCAGCCTCGGCTTTGACCTGCTGTCCTGTTATCAGAGTCCCCCAGCAACCATCTGTCTCAGGAGGTGGACGCACAGCAGACAAACTCACAGTCTGCCACGAAACAAGCGAAACCAGATCAGATCTGCCGCACAGTCGAGGAAAGAGCAGACTCCAGCTCCACAGATTCCCTTCCCTGTGATCGCAGGCTTCAGCAGCTCTTTCTTGCTTTGTCATTCAAACAATCACAAGAGTCTCTTTCAGTGTTTAATCCCTTAATTGTCACCCGTCCCACCTGTGGGACGCCTATGTTTTATCATTTTACAAGTAAATCCTAATTTAATCATGACAAACTATACATAGTTGGAAAGGTCTGTTTGTGTGTTAAAAATTATGTAGGAAAAGTAATAGATTAATTTATGACAAGAGTGCACCTCAAAAATCTACTTCATCACAGGAATGCTGACCTTTGTCACAAAAAGACTTTTGTTGCCTTTTTCCCTAAGAAATTATATAATCACTCGAAAACTTAAAACCTCAAAATTCAAAACCATTTTAAAATCAGACATTGCACTATGATGGAAAATGGACATCAAAATCATATCACAAAATGTTTTTGTTCATGAATTTTTAAAAATTACGTTTAAATACTGCATTTTCACATCTATTTTCAAAAATGGGAGTGACAGTTAAAGGGTTAAATACAATTCATAATTGCAAAAGCATGTAAAAAGAGTCATCATTTACTGCCATCATTTTTCAAACTAAAACGTGTGACAGGAGCATTTTCCAGTTTTTCTCTTAATTCTTTGTCTGTGCCACAACCGCAGCTGGGAGAGTACTTACAAATGATCATTACTGATTACAAGTGACCCGACAAAAAGTGTAGTTATTAACAGAATTCATTACATGACACATTTTAGGTAATATAATCAGATTACTTTTAGTACTTGTTTATCACATTCATTCATTCATTCAAAAAAAAAAAAAAAAGGATAACCTTGTGCCATACTAATATAAAAAAAAAATACAAAGAATAAGAAAATATGTTCCAAGTGTATTAAACATTATGTCGAGGTTTCCTAAACTTGTGTTTGTGAAGGAACTGCAGGGGGGTTTATGAGATTAATGAATAGCTAATGATTAAATCCTAAAAATAAATAAATAAAGAAATCATTTTAAAATAATAATAATAATAAAAAAAAAAATAAATAAATAAATAAATAAATAAATAAATAAATAAATAAATAAATAAAAATAATAATAATAAATTTTATATGTAATGCGCTTTTCTCACACCCAAAGCACTACAGCAATATAAAATATAACAATTTAAAAAAAACAACACAATGTAAACAACAAGTAAATCAAAAAATAAAAATTTTATTGGCTTATAAGTCATGTGACCATAATTAACATTAGAGAACCAATAAACATGCAAATATGTTACTTAAATATTCAAGTATTTATTTTAAAATCTCAGGGGTACTTTGAGTAAATATATTAGATCGCAGAACAGTTTGTGAACTTGTGCATTTTAGTGCTTTTGAAAGACAAAAGCCACCTCACTTGAAGACTTTCTGAATGCATATAAGGCTGTTTTAGAAAGGAAGATGCAAAAGAGGAATTACGGTGAATCAGTAAGTTATACATTTTTTATTGCTATTGTGTAAATCATATGTAATCAAAAAAAAAAAGTTACTGTAGTCTGATTAGGAGTATTTAAAAATGTAAAATCTAATTACAAGTACTTAATAAATTAAAAATATGTAATCCAGATCACATGTAATCACTCACAGCTCTGTTTTTCACATTAACAATTATATAATAAGGAATAAAAGCAAACGGTGCATTGCCACTGAAAACTTTGCCACTGAAGTCTTTCCTGCTCTGTATTTATATGATCAAAAATGATTACAATCTAAAATATCCGTTTATGAGATTCTGTGTTAAACTGTAATTGATTGCTGTGATCTTCAGAAATCATTCTAATATACTGATTTGCTGCTCAGGAAACATTTCTGATTATTAGTGATGTTGAAAACAGTTGTGCTGCCTAAAATTTTAGTGGGAATCGACATACATTTTATAAGTGTCAATCTCTTTCAAAATAAAATAAAAAGTACAGTGATATGAATGTGAGCTGATTGCCAAGGTTGCAACCATGAGCATGTTAATGCATCTTCCTGGCTGTAGTGAAACGTTTGCCCGTGTCGTATGTAAATGCTTTGTTAATTCATGAAATGCTCATGTTAAGTGCATGTGAGTTTACTGCGACTGAATGTGCGCTACAGTCATGTCTGGAATGAAGGCACAGATGATTAAGGCTGGTCTGCACGGTCAGCGTTGGGTTTTGGCCGTGTGACACATTAATGAGCTGCTCGCCGCTCCGTCACGCAAACATTTAATACTGCAGGACCTTTAACTGATCCCATTAACGGCTCACAGCGGCCCGCGGTCACAGCGCTCTCACACACGCTGCCCTTGAGACTGGCGTAATTACACCATCATGACGTCTGTGCTTTAATATCTGCTGCCGTTACTCACCGACAGACGGACACGACCGCTGGGTGATAACGGGAGGACGCTATGAGTTTGGAAAGACAAAGAACAGATTGTATGCTATTTTGACTGAGGTGTGTGCACATAAAAGAGTAGTTCACACAAAAATGAACATTCAATGAAAAAGTGCTCACCATCAGGCCAACTGTAGACGAGTTTGGAGAAATAGAAGAGTCGGAAATCAGAAGAACTGGTTTATCTGTTCAGAAACGCTTGTTCTGATATCCTTGATGATGTTGCTCCATATAAATTAAGGAAATACAAGAGTAAAACCCAGCCTTGGCTCAGTGAAAGTACTCCTTATTCCTTACGAGATCCTAAGAGAGTGTCTATGTAAATATGAAAAAGCAGTGAACAGAGGTGTAAAAAGTACTCAAACATTTTACTCAAGTGAAAGTACAGATACTCAATGAAAATTTCACTCAATTAAAAGTACAAATATCTGGCCAAAAACATGAGTACAAGTAAAAACGCACAACTTTAAATTGTACTCAAGTATTAAAAAAATAGAAGTGCTTTTTTCTGACAGACATACAGGAGTATGGTTAAAAGGAGAGAACGAAACAAATTGCAATGGCACAGGTCAAACACGTGTATTAAGTTCAACAACAACAACAACTAAAATAAAGCACAGCAGAACACCAGAAAAAAAAAAATACAGGGAAAGGGATTAAAAGGAAACTCCATTCTTTCCAGCCTCATGCCATCCCATACGACTTTCATTGATCAGATGAACACAAAATCTTTCTTCATATAATGCAAGTGAATGAGATATCCAAAAATGACACTTCAAAAACTACACAAAGTCAATATGGCAGTAACTCATGCAACCCCTGTTAATGAATCAGTGTCTTCTTAAGAATACAAATACTGCTATTTTAATCAGCCCTGATCACTTTGTGTGTTTTCTGAAGTGGTCATGTCCCCTTGGACTAAAAATCTTTGCTTGTGTTCATCTGAGGAAAGAAAGTCATAAACATCTGACAGTGGTTCAGTAAAGGGTGAGAGATTTTTATTTTTCCCTTTGAAGAGCAAGATGTGATGCAGAGGCTAGAAACATATTCCAGACAGAATTCAAGAATGTGTTGAATTAATGAGGAGAGTCATAGAATTAAAACACACTACAACGTTAACATTTTAAAGGCCAGTTTATTTGTGTTGTCTATTCAGTATCACTGTCTAAGAGAACAAATAAGCTTTTGTTTATTTGTGGAATTAGTGTTTTTTTCTCAGCAGATATTGATAAATTATTATTTGTGACCAATTAGATTAATTAATGATCAAAGCATTAAATTATTAAGATTTAACAAATATTCACTGACAGTCCTAATTCCTACTCATTGTGTCATATAATGGCATATTATAATAACTTATCCATTACCTAGTAAGAACATCACTAAACATGAATTACAATTAATTTAGCATACAATGTTTATTTAAACACTTTTTTTTAACATTTAATAAAAAATAAATACCGCAAAGATATGAATTGCATTTCAATTCTGATCACTGATTTTATTTGTGCATTCAAGTAATATATTACACAGCTAATGGCTCTACCAAAACAGAATGAACACTGAATAAACTTTTTTGTTGGAAAATGCATCTCAATATGCTTCCTCAGATTTGATGATGAACTTTAAGCCAAAACTTCTGTGTGTGTTTGATGCACGACAACAATGCACATTAATTCTCATGTCAGGCAATCACATTTGAGCTTCCGTTAATCATATTTAATGTTCATAAGATAAAATAAAAAAATATGATGTACTTTTCAAGATTAAATAAAACGGTAAGGAGTAAAACATTCAGTTTTTTCTTCAGAAAGTCAAGTAAAAGTACAAGCAGTCAGTTTAAGTTGTACTTGAGTAAAGTACAAATCCCTCAAAATAATACTTAAGTACAGAAATCAAGTAAAATTAGTCAAGTATTTTACACCTCTGGCAGTGAAGCGGGGTATTTTTCAGGGATAATTGCACAAAATGCCCATAGTCCACAGATAACGTCACTGCAAAAATGATCTTCTTACTTGCATTGTCAGGTGTCACGTGGAGGAGGATGAACGAGGAGCGCAAGATGAAGGGCAGGTGCAAAACAAGTCTTTAATAAATAAATCCACAACAGATCATCCAAAATAAAGACAGACAAGGAGGCACACATAGACGAGAACAGAAAATCAAACACTGAACAGAATCCAACTTAAGAAGGGTGGTTAACGAGACACAGACAGGTGAAGGGAATTAACTAATAATGACTTAATGAGGGGATGAACAGGAACAAAACCAAATAAGGGCATAAAGGAATTGGAAGGAACCAAACTCAAAAGGGACTAAACCAAATCAAAACACAAGTCAAGTCAGCTTTATTTATATAGCGCTTTTTACAATACAAATTGTGTCAAAGCAACTTTACAGTATCAAATGGGAAAGTAATATATCAATAATTCAAAAGAAACTTTAAACAATTTTAATTTGAGGAAATTAATCAATAGTTCCAAATAAATAAATTGTTTGTCCCCAATTTAGTTGTTGTCCCCAACAAAAGAGTCTCAAAACCTGACAAGTATTTTGTCTTGTTTTCTAGTATAAATATCTAAACATATTTGAATCAAGATGCAAGTCTTGTTTTCTAAAAAAAAAAACAAACAAACAAAAAAAAACAGCAAAAATATCTGCCAATAGGGTAAGAAAAATAATCTTAATTCAAAGGCTAAACAAGATTTTATTTCTTGCCCTATTGGCAGATTTTTTGCCTGTTTTAAGTAAAAACGAATGAAACTGTTTTTTAGAAAACAAGACCTAAAGTCGTTTTACTTCTTTACCTAGCCTTATATGACTGCAGCCCCATTGACTCCCTCTGCCAATGCATTGATGAAATGAACAGTTGGATGCGCCAAAGCTTTCTTCAGTTAAACAAGGAGAAAACTGAACACGTTTGCATTTGGAAACAAAGATGAGGTTCTTTGGTGAATGCATACCTTGACTCCAGGGGTCAAATAACTAAAAATCAAGTCAAGAATCTTGGTGTGATTCTGGAGTCAGACCATATCAAAACAATAACTAAGTCAGCATACTATGCGGGATCTCAAAAACACTGCAAAGATGAGTTTTGTTTTCAGTCAAGACTTGGAGAAACTTGTTCATGCCTTTATCAGCAGCAGGGTGAATCACTCAATGGCCAAGGACCTCAATACACTGAATACAAACCTAACAGACCACTCAGATCACTAGGATTGAGTCAGATAGAAATATCAAGGGTTCACCCCAAACAAGGGGAATTTGCTTTTAGCTATTATGCCGCCTGTGGTTGGAATCAGCTTCCAGACGAGATAAGCTCTGCTAAAACACTAGACACATTTATATCCAGACTCAAAACTCATCTGTTCAGTTGTGCATTTACTGAATGAGCATTTTTATGTATAATCATTTTAGTCTTAACTGTTTTAATTCATTTTAAATCAATTTTTAAATCATTTGAAATGTTCTTACATTCTTTGTTTTTATTGTTGTGATTATTATTATTATTATTATTATTATTATTATTATTTTATGATTATTTTAACAATTTGATGAATCAACTTAAAATAATTTGTTACCTGGCTGCCTTAAAATTTTAAGTTCAGTCAACTCAAAAAAAAAAAAAAAAAGTTTAGTTAATTTAAAATGTTACATTTTACTAAGTGTCAACTTAAATATTTGAGTTGATTCAACTTAAAATTTTAGTTCAGCTGAGTAACAAACACAAACACAGCTGTTAAGTTTAACAAACAATTTTTAGTTTAGTCAACTCAAATATCTAAGTTGTCACTTAGTACAACTTAACATTACAACGTGAATAACATGAATAAACTTGACTGAACTTAAAACTTTAAGGCAGCAGGGTAACAAACTATTTTAAGTTGACTCAAAAAAAATTTTTTTGTACCATTGTGTATGAAATATGCTATATAAATAAACTTGCCTTGCCTTGCCTTCTAAAGTACATTTATCTTGTCATCTTGATTCAAGAATTGTTAGATATTTATAATAGAAAATAAGACAAAAATACCAAGCAAGAAAATCATTTTTTGCAGTGTGTCTTATAATTTGTTTTAATTTGAGTCAGTTTCTCTCTCATTTTTTGAGGATGTTGTCGCACTTCTTCGTCAAGCGATGTTCTTCCTCCCAAACGCTTTTTCAAGCTTATTCAGTAGATACTATCAGACTAAGCTTCCTTTCTATTATAAATTGCAATCTGGCTAGTGGTTGTGTTTCTTCGAACCTTAAGCTTGCGGTTGTCCAGGCCCTTCGTAAAAAGCCTGGTAGCTTTTTAGCCAATATCTACCATTCTTATCTAAAATTTTGTAAAAGATTGTTTTTACTCAGCTCACTTTATTTCTAACAAAAAAACAAAGTCTTTGACAAATTTCTGTCTGGTTTTAGAAACAGAAACTTTTCTGTTAAAACTGTAAGCTTTTCATCATCAGTAGCGTCTATTAACTGTGGGGTCCCTCAAGGTTCCATTTTAGGACCAGTACTATTTTCATTATATATGTTTTCTCTTGGTAATGGTGTCAATAAATCTAGTATTTCATACCACTTTTATGCAGATGACACCCAGATGTATTTGCCTATAAAGTCAGGAGATGATACATGTGTTAAATCACTCCTTGAATGTTTAAAAGACATTAAATACTGGATGAATACTAACTACTAACAGTTTGGAGCTGATTTGCAGTCTTAACTTGGTAAATAAAGAACTGCTGATTGAATAAGTACAGCGTTTTCTTTACTCAAGAAACACTACATTTATAAAGGAGATTGTTTTTTGTATTTGAGCAGCAAAGAAGAGTGTCTTAGTCTTGCATTTGTTGTTGAATCAAATACAGCAGCTCGTGTGAAGCACTAAATCCTTTATAATATGATATTTTGGCCAAATAAGGGAAAGAACTGAGCGACAGAAAACTGTATAACCTGCAAGTTCATGAAAACATAAATGCAGTGCATGTACTGCCTTCACAGCAATGACGGAAAAACATTCGCCGGTTTAAAACTTCGTATTTTAACTTGTTTTTGGCATAATGCTAATAATATAATTGCACATGCAACGTTGCAACTTAACATAGCCTGCGTTATCTGTAGACATATACATCTATATGGTAACACTGCAATAAGATTTCATTAGTTAATGTTAACTAATGTAGGCTATTAACTAATATGAACATACAATGAATACATTTATTAATATTTGTTAATGCTAGTTCATGAAAATACAGTTGTTCATAGTCCAGTGCATTAACTAACCCTAACAAACACAACTTTTGATTTTAATAATGCATACGTGTTTTCATTTAAAAGTAATGAATTAATTAAACAAACAAACTCACTGGGTGAGCAGGGTAGATTACGACAGCCGTCATATCACACATGCCCAGCTGATGCATAGACACTCTGCCCCTGAACTCATTGTATTGAGCTATTCATTTGTCTGGTTATTTGATGAGGAAAATTAGTTGCAATATACACATCAAGAATCTGTACACCTGCAGCAGTGGAGGACTATTCTGCCTTGCGAAACTGCGGAAGAGCTGATGATGGCATGGTTTGATTTTAGGCTGACCAATCAGCAGAAAGGGGCATTTAATTCCCGCCCACATGTAGAAATCAAATATTCAAGCTGTTCAATCACGAAAAACGAAAAATTAAAGTGAACTGTTTTCTACTTTTTCTACTTTCAGTATCAAAACAAAAAACGAGTGAACACTCAAATCTCGATTCCCCATTTTGGTTTTCTAATTTCAAAAGGAAAATCCGTTCTTATTGTCTTATTGTGAAGTGTTACATTTATAAAAATGCATCTATATGCAATAAAGTCACAAACCAACCATCAATTGGAGGTTTCAGGCAGACAGGAAAAATGTGACCCTGGACCACAAAACCAGTCATAAGTGTCAATTTTTCTAAATTGAGATTTATGCATAATTTGAAATCTGACTATACATCAATGGCTTTCCATTGATGTATAGCTTGTTATGATAGGTACAATATTTGGCCGAGATACAACTATTTGAAAATCTGCAATCTGAGGGTGCAAAAAAATCTAAATCTTGAGAAAATCGCCTTTAAAGTTGTCCAAATGATATTCTTAGCAATGCATATTACTAATCAAAAACTAAGTTTTGATATATTTACGGTAGGAAATTTACAAAATATCTTCATGGAACATGATCTTTACTTAATATCCAAATAATTTTTGGCATCAAAGAAAAATCTGCAATTTTAACCCATGCAGTATATTTTTGGATATTGCTACAAATAAACCTGTGCTACTTAAGACTGGTTTTGTGCTCCAGGGTCACATATGTCAATTTTTGAAAATCTGCAATCTGAGGGTGCAAAAAAATCTAAATCTTGAGAAAATAGCCTTTAAAGTTGTCCAAATGATATTCTTAGCAATGCATATTATAATCAAAAATGAAGTTTTGATATATTTATGGTAGGAAATTTACAAATTATCTTAATGGAACATGATTTTTACTTAATATCCTAATGATTTTTGGCATGAAAGAAAAATCAGTAATTTTGACCCATACAATGTGTTTTTGGCTATTGCTACAAATATACCCCAGCGACTTAAGACTGGGTTTGTGCTCCAGGGTCACAAATTTGTTTTGATACTCATTTTTGTTACCACTTTGGTTTGGAACAGCTGTTGAATATACAATTAAACTGAACTACTATGCCTGACAGGTTTATTGATCAGTGAGAGAGCATTGACTTGGTATGATGTTGGTTCAATATAAAATAGCTTAGATGTAGTAAACTACTTTTGCAATGTTGCTGTAGCTTAGCTCACTATATTTCCCAAGTGTCTTGCCCAACGCTGCTCAAACATGAGCAAAGAGAGCGGAAGTGAATTGATAAACAGCACTGCTTTCATAGTCATTCATGCCATCGTCTGAGGACAAACGCGTGGAGATGAAGCGAGGAGACGCTCTGAGAGCGCGATGTCAGTCTGCGTTCGGATATAAGGAGAGGTCAGACGTACTGTAGGACATCGAGACGTTCTCACGCGGCGCTTCTCTTTGAGTCAGCGGTCACAGCGGCCGAGACGTTCCTCCAAACCTCATTAAAAAGATGAAGGCGTCTCCTGTGGATCTGAGCTGCTGAGCGTGACGTCGGGTCAGAGATTGAGATGAACATCTGCCCTCCGTCTGTCCTCATCAAACACTGGCAGCGCTGACCTCCTTCAGTCACTTCAGAGATTCACTTCAGGAGCTTCCTGCAGCTTTAGCAGACTGATTACATTTAGATTTAGATTAATAGTCAGTTATGTTTACTCATGGCATTCCAAACTCTTCCCAGACCTTTTCCATCACAGTATATGATGAAGAAATGCTGTTGCATTATATCTGTGCTTACATCCACAGCTGTGAAAGAACATGCCAAATAAACCAGAAGCCGTTCAACCGAATGATAATCAGCCTTACGTTCTGGATTCAAATCAGACCAATCTAGCTTTTTATGTAACTGACTTTAAAGAGTTATGACCAGTCTTGCAGAACAAAATTAGATGACTAACTGTTAAAACTAGTCTAAGCAGTTTATGTAACCGGGCCCTGACGTTTATACATGAAGAAAACGGTGAGAGATGTTTAAGTTCTCGTCATCATGTTCACTGAACCGAGCATAATCCCAAAGAACAAAAGAAAAGAAACTAAGGAGAAAAAGTGAGTGTGGCGAGGAAGAGGTTAAATGGTGTGAGTACATTTGTGCCTCATTTAAAAGACTTCATATCAGTGTTCATTCTGACAGCAAATTTTGATTTAGTATTAGTCATTGACTTTTGACTAAAATGCCATTTAGTTTTAGTCATATTTTAGTCATCTGAATTGTTTTTAGTTTTAGTCTAGTTTTAGTCGACGATATATCATCAGATTTTAGTCTACTAAATGTACAATAAATTTAGTCTGCTAAAATGTAATGGGTTTAGTTACAGTGCAATGTATTTATTAAGAATTTCTCTAAAATTTCCAAACTCATTCTATAGGTTTGATATTAAGGTTTAATCATGATAAACACAATTTAACTGCGGTGATACACAACATGCCTTAATATTAAAATGAAATAAAACCACTTCTCATAAAGAACATGGTCTTCTTCTGAATGTAATCTCAATGGTTATATCGGCTAATGATGCATTCTTTATAGTCACTTGTTTACCATATTCTTCATTCTTTCAAACAGACATGTTTATTTATGTAAATTAATTTAGATTCATCTTTAGGGCTGCGTAAGTGATTCAGTCAAGAGCAGTGAGTGGTTTTCTGTCTTTCTTTTGTTGCTTGATGAACATCAGTGACTCGGACAATAGACACTAAATGTGGCTGCTGTCCCTTTAAAACCCAATGCAATGAATGCAATGCACTGATGCACTTTCTCTCTACAGTTTACATTCAAGACGTAATCGGCTGTGTTTACGTGAATACTCATCAAAACGGACAATTCCAGATCATTATGTGTGTATTTCTCAGTTCATGTAATGTGAAAGAGTGTGAGGTGTGTTTTCTGTGTGTTTGCTTCAGTGTCTGCGCTCAGAAAACAAGACTGAATTGAGTTCTCTCTTGCGTCGTCAGATTTATCCATATGTCTGCACTTCTCCCACAGATTCACATTTCTGAGTGTTTTATTAGACGTGCAGCAAGTGTATTTCAGCTTGTGTCCCGCCGGTTTGTACGCATCTAACCTCCTACTACGCATCAGATTATTTTGAATGAATCTCTTTCCAAATCGTCCCTCCCTAACTTTTTCATCTCGTTTTTATTCGTTGACAAAAATGCCAGTAGATTTTTGTCATAGTTTTCATCATTCAAGAAGAATTTTAGTTCGTTATCGTTTCGTTTTCGTCTTTGAAAAAAATGTAGTTGACGAAGTTGATGTTGAATGATGAAAATTATTCGTCAATGAACTTAACACTGCTTCATATTCAGTAAAATTATGGATTTAACTGCACTAACACTGTTAGACGACAACAATATAATATGGTCATCTGCTTGATGCATTTTGCAACATCAACCCTGTTATTGAACTAAACTGAATCAACACTGAACTCAATGCTAAAACTGAATAATGATATGTCTTTTGTAAAATAGTCGCAGCTGCTTACGGAACTGAACTCGTTTTATAATGAATCAACTTTGACATCAGCTGTTATTTTCCTAACTGTTCCTAACTGTGAAGCTGCTTTAAAACAATTTGTATTTTATAAAGCGCTATAGAAATAAAGACGATTTGCGCTCAAAAGAGAAGTGTTTTTGATCTAAATATGTTCTTGTACTAATTAACCTAATTAATTAAGGTCTTATAATCTGAAACATCACTGCTAGTATTTTAGCTCTTAGTAAATCACGACTTCTAACCTCATTCTTGTGCGCAGCATTAAAGCGTCTCTTTCCAGCGCTGCATGCAGCCGGTGTTTTCTGTGGTAATGCGTTCCTGCAGGGCTGGACACAAAATAACACGACATTCCCAAATTTAAAACTAAAGGTTAATGCACATAATGAAGCCTGTAGGGCTAACTTGTGCCCGCTTGTCGCGTTTCCCGTCAGCGCTAATGTGGAGCAGAGCAGGTGCGTCTGACCTTGAGCGGAGCGCGTTCGTGACGTCTTCTGTCCAAACCTGCATTTACCCGGAACAGACACAGAAAGCGATCGCAGCCGTTCACCGGGGCCAAACGTCGCAGGCGATCATTGCGGTGAATGTGACGCGCGGCACCAGGTTCATTTATGCGACGCCGCATCGCTGTAAATGTCACGGCGCTACAGGCCCGAGGCGCTTCTCCAGAGCGCTTGTGTGCTTCTAGACATTAGCTGCGCTTTACATCACACATGAGACACACCACTGATTACTGTGTGTCAGACTCAGACAGAATGACCACAAACACTGAGCCTATGATGTGGATTGGGCACAAAACAGCCACACTTATTTTCACAGTCCACTTCAGACATTCTGCTAACTGCAAGTAGCCTAATTTTGCAAGGACATGTCAATTAGACTAACTCTCATTCATGTGCATCTACACAGCTAACAGGGAAGGTTCTCACATGCTTCACATTTGTGACCCTTGAGCACAAAACCAGTCTTAAGTCGCTGGGGTATATTTGTAGCAATAGCCAAAAATACACTGCATGGGTCAAAATGATAGTTTTTTTTTTTTATGCCAAAAAGCATTAGGATATTAAGTAAAAATCATGTTCCATTAAAATATTTTGTAAATTTCCTACTGTAAATATATCAAAACTTAATTTTTGATTAGTAATATGCACTGTTAAGAACTTAATTTGGACAACTTTAAAGGCGATTTTCTCAATATTTAGATTTTTTTGCACCCTCAGTTTCTAGATTTTCCAATACTTGCATATTAAACAAATATTGTCCCATACCAACAAACCATACATCAATGGCAAGCTTATTTATTCAGCTTTCAGATGATGTATAAATCGCAATTATGAAAAATGAACCCTTATGGGTGGTTTTGTGGTTCAGGGTCACATTTGTTAAAACATTTGTTAATAATCATATTAACTGTTAAAACAATATGTTGTATGAAATGTTCTTATAACTTCATAAATATTTGACATTTTATTGACTGCGGGAAAATATGTTCTTGGAACGTCGTTATGATGTTATTTGTATTTGAATATTCTAAGAAACATTTTTATAAATAATGTTCTAATTTAATATTCAAAATAAATATTCAAATGCAAAAAAGGCCACTAAATCGGACAAAGATGCCTCTTGCACAAACAATTTAAAGGGGTCATCAAATGCAAACGTTCACTTTTGCATGTTGTTTGAACATAAATGTGTGCTGTCAGTGTGTGTACACATCTATTGTATATTGACAAAAAAATCCACCCAGTGGTTTATATTTAATCTGTAAAAATAATTTCCCCTTTTTCAAATCAAGTCATTCTCAGCTTCTTGTCGGTGTGACGGTGTGCCAGTGTCTCGATGCTGGAGCAGGGACATAGACAAGAATGGCTTCTAAGCGATTGAGGGGTTCTTTTGTTGAATGTAAGAACAAACATAGTAGTCCTCATTTACTCCTGACATCTGAGCTTCTGGATGACTTTTGTTAAAATAAAAAGAAATAAATGCGAATGTGATTATTCGTGATCGTTCACTTACAGCAGAAGCATGTTTTTTGTATTAATCTTTGCAATTGCATTTCCTAATAATGTGCTAAATTCATTTGCATTTAAAGGAACATGCACTAGAATCATTCGTTTTTTTCAGAGCTGATTTTGACAAGGTAAAAGGACGTTTTTTTACACTACTATTGAGAATTTTTAACCAAAGTATATATAGACTTTTCATTAAATTTGCAATAGGAGATCTTGGGAAATGCTAACTTTAGCCTGATAGCACTGAAAGCGTATCTGTCTGCGTGAACAGGGTGCGCAAAGGTATGCAAATACATGTGTTGACAGGCAGATAGGAAAGCCAATAAAAACGCTCGGACTGAACATTTTAATTGGCTGCAGAATATATAAATAGATATAAATACTTTCAACCAGCATGACAAAAAATGTTTCTGAAGACAAACACCTATTGCACCTTTAAAAGAATCATATCAAACTTGTGGAAAATGGCATCCGAAGACCCCTTTAAATCTATTACGTCTGTTGCTAACAAAGTGAAAATAAACAGAAAGTGTCTGCATTCAATTAAGATCTGCTCATGTTGCACCGTAATTGCTTTTAGGCGTTTTTACAGTGTTGCGCATTATAACCAATCACACACCATTCTGTTGAGCTTAGGAATGCAATGGCCAATCAGAGGAGTTCAGATAGGTCGTCTCTGAAACTCATCAGTTTTGTTGAGTTTGTGCAACTCTTCAATTCTCTCATCATAAACAACAAAGCGCAGATGTACCTGCAATGTAAGACAACTTCAGTGATTATAACGTTACATTTTTTAGAGTGCTTAAACTCACAATAGATCAAAGTTATTGATAATGTCACCCTCTGTATATAATTTATGATTTATAATGTTCAAATGACCGTGGAAATGAAATGTTATAATTATTGCTAATGTTTTTATCAAATTGTTTTCATGTCAAATACAAATTCACTCCCATTAAAAATATTTTATTAGCTTATATGACACCCATGTCTGGTTCTTTCCTAAAAAGATGAGTTGATGATGTTTGTAGTTCATAGATTCGGCTGCTTTTAGCCTTACCCTGGAGTTGGTTCACCCTCCGCCTATGCTTAAAACATACCGTTCCCACAATGTTAACTCTAATTAGAGTATTAGTAGACTAAGTACATTAGTTAACATGTACTTGCAAAGTTACTAGAGTCAGCAGAAAGCCCATGAGAATAAAGTGTGAGCATATATGAAGCAGACAGTCACTAATACTCTAATGTCTGCTAGCTGACATACAGTTATAAAGTTACTTACAGTCAGCAGAAAGACTAAAGTGGACTAAGTAGTAAGTGAACTAGACACAGTTTCTGACTTATTCTTGAAATAATCGTCACTTTTTCACCCACTAACTCTGTGTTTACTAATCACAGATCTAAATTACTGTAACTGTAGTTAACAAACTGCGGTTAGTCAGTCAAACGGTCTTCTTCTGTTCAGGTAGAATGACTGTATAACTTTCACCTGCTCATATGAGTGTCTCATAATGATACATGTGTTCATAACACCCCTGCTGGAAAAACTAAACAACAGAAACCATCACATAAACTCTAATGGTTTCCACTACAAATACTATTACAATCAAACCATCAACTTTTAACCATTAAAAAACAATAAAAATGGTTTTCTATAGTGTGTTTTGGGCAGTGTTGGGGGTAACACATTACAAGTAACGCATGCTATCAGATTACTTTTTTCTAGTAGCTATCAGGCGTATAATGTTACTTTAGTTCTAGAATAAATGTAAACATGCATTAATTCATCTCACTCACTCATTCACAAAAAAAAAAAAAAAAACAGATTCAGTATTCCGCAAAATGAATGAAAACTGTGAAAATATTCGTCAATATTCTTTATATATTTAATACTATTTTATAAACCAGTGTCTTTGCTGCTGACCTTCAATAATCCAATTCAACCATAGCAATAAGCAAAAATCACACAAGATAAACTAACATTTGCCAAAAATAAAACTTTTTATATTAACAACAAACAATCAAGCCCTGCCCTGATATAAAAGGTAATGCAAAAGAAATGTAATACATTATGTTCCGTGAGAAGTAACTAAGCAACGTAATTAGTTAGTTTTTTTAGGGAGTAAGGCAATATCGTAACCAGTGTTGGGGAAAGTTACTTTTAAAGATAATGCATTACAATATTGCGTTACTCCCTAAAACAGTAACTAATTACATTACTTAGTTACTTTTTATGGAAAGCAGTGCGCTGCATTTTAAATCTGGGCAGGGCTTGCTTGTTTGTTTTTAATATTAAAAAGTTTGATTCTTATCAAATGTAAAAGCCCTTTCACACCAAAATGAAACGAAGTGAATAAGCCTAAGGCTGAAGGAAAAGTAAACTGAAGTCTGTACAGTAGAACTGTAGGAAAAGAAAGATCAACACTCTTCAGCAATGAGGAAAAAAGGCACAAATATTAGTACATCTAAAGTAAGTTTTGCTTATTAGTACACTGCAAAAAATGCTTTTTTTTACTTAGATTTTTTGTCTTGTTTCCAGCCAAAATATCAAAAAATTCTTAAATCAGGAGAGATTTTCTAGAAAAGTAAAAATTATCGTCTTGTTTTTTTTTCTGAAAACAAGTCAAAATTAAGTGTGTTTTTGTTTGAAATAAGATTATTTTTCTTACCCCATTGGCAGATTATTTTGCTTGTTCTAAGCAAAAACTCACTTCATTTTGATTTTTTTTCTGAAAACAAGAAAATAATTATTTACTCGTCTACAAAATCCTTCTTGATTTGAGAATTTTTTTTTTCATATTTTGGCTGGAAACAAGACACAAAATCTAAGTAAGAAAAGTATTTTTGCAGTGTACAGTTGAATTGGAACAACAAAGGTAATTGGCAGCAAAGTCATTGGTTAATAAAATGGGATTATGGGATATTTGGGATATGGGATATTTTCTTGGAAATAAAAAAAGTAATGCGTTACTTTACTAGTTACTTGAAAAAGTAATATTATCACATAGCTTGAGTTGATAACACCCCCAACACTGATTGTAATGCATTACTTTTAAATGCAACTTTCCCCAAAACTGGTTTTGAGACATATTCCATTGGGATTTAGTGTTTTTAACAAGCCACCAATAGAAGATGAACAATTACCAGTAGAAGGCACCATTACAGTTTCCATTAAAACCAGTCCCATTCTAACTAGTAAAACCATTACAGATCGTGTGATGGTGTCTGTTGTACATCGACGGTTGCTGCTCGTTTGATCCAGAGAGGTTGACCGGAGCGCCTGCTGGTCAGTAAGCAGCTCGTCTGTCCCTCTTTAACGAACTCTGTGAGTCTCGTTAGAGCAGCACCGGAGCACGCGTGTTTCTGGAGGCGTTGCCGTGGCAACAGCGTGACGCACACCTGCAGATGCCCGTCCGTATGCCACGCTCAAGCCGAGCTGGATTCACCCATCAAAACTATTCTGGACGTGAACTTTCACAGTCGGCCCTCCACTCGCTGAATCACACAGAGAAACCACGTCAATCATCGGGGTGCGATGCAAACACATCTGCCTCTGCCTCGCAACTCACAGCACAAGAGCAGCTCGCCTCCCGGACTAATCACGCGCAAAAGTACTTCAAAAAGTGGCTGAACATCAATCGTTTGATCAAGTGTCTGTTTAAAATCCTTCACAAACACAATACTGGCGGTCTCCATCTTAGTTTTTTTTTATACAATACAGATGGTTTCAAAGCAGGTTCACAGTAATAAACAGGACAATAACAAAATTCATCAATTATAAAACTCTTCATAAAAACCAGCTCTCCAGAAGAGAACAATCATTATTCAGATGTTCAGTTTTTTGTTCTCACCCATATTACTGAATATCAATAGTAATGTCAACCTGAACTTCAATCTAAACCTAAACTTCTACCTGCTTTCTAACGTTTTGTTTGTGAAGTGTGTTTGTGCTTCTTTCTTTACAATAAATGACTGATAATGGTTTGATATTTTATCTTCACTGCAAAAAAATATTTTCTTACTTAGAATTTGTGTCTTGTTTTCTAGTATAAATATCTAAACATTCTTGAATCAAGATGAGTTCACTTTACACACTGCAAAAAATGCTTTTCTTACTAAGATTTTTTTTTGTCTTGTTTCCAGCCAAAATATCTAA
>CM065119.1:172500-242500 GCA_033026305.1 Cirrhinus molitorella
TTATTATACAAATCTGTGTCCTGATATGTCACAAAAAAACACGCACACCAGACACACACACACACACACACACACACACACACACACACACACACACACACACACACACACACACACACACACAAATTTCATTTTTAACTGTAAATTACATTTTTTCAGTAACATTTATTTTGTGTCCTGTTCTATGTAACCCATGGCTGCTGCTGAATGTTAGCGTCCTGAATCTCACACAGATCTGACAGACACTGATTCTGTGTTTGTGTGAGCTGAACTGAAGCCATGAGTGCTGCCACCTTCACCAGATTAGAGCAACGGCAAACCTTCATCCTCTTCAGCTCATCATCTATTAAATGCAGTCAAACACCAAGGCTGTCATTGTCTTTCTTTCTAATGATGTGCTGCTGTTGTGTGGCTCGAGGTCTCCAGCGGAAGGTCGAGTGTTTCTGGAGAACAGCTTCTCGCTGGTGGCACAGAGTGAAACTTGACTGAGCTGTTTGAGGAGGCGGTTTTATTTCCACTCAATAAACAAATTAACCCCAAACCGCTGCATAAACGCAGTTTAATGAAGATGAAAATCACTGTGGTGGAATTAAGTGAGTTCTGCAAAATCAAACTGGGTTAAAGGAGACGAGCGAGACGCTGAGCCACCATCTGAAATAAAGAGAACTTTATAACTTTTTAACAGAGACACTTCACCTTCATGCAGGAATCAGCTGTACATCTGTCCTGGGAAAAAAAGAGGTTAATTAACTTAAAACAATAAAGCAAACGGCTGACCTTTGAGTGTTCAGTTGTGCCTGCAAACTTAAAATAACATTTGTTATTTATTAACATTAACATTTGACTCTTTCCATTAATGTATGGTTTGTTAGGATTGGACAATATTTGAAAATCTGCAATCTGAGGGTGCAAAAAAACCTAAATACTGAGAAAATCACCTTTAAAGTTGTCTAAATGAAGTTCTTAGCAATGCTTATTACTAAAAAAAAAACAAGTTTTGATATATTTACAGTAGGAAATTCAAGCAACATGATCTTTACTTAATGTTCTAATAACTTTTGGCATTAAAGAAAAAAATATTTTGACCCATACCATGCTACAAATACACCTGTGCTACTTAAGACTGGTTTTGTGCTCCAGGGTCACATTTTTAATTAAATAAACCTTCCTCAGTAAGAACAGTAATACAGTAATGAATGTACTACAGTAAGTATTTGTTAAATAAACGGTTTGATTAAATTGAAGGCATTTTGGCTCCTCTAAATGTAGACTTTTAAAGAGTTCAGCAGTTGAACATTAAATAGAAGTCAATAATTGAACAAACCATGCACTTGCACAAACACAATTCCTAATGTTTTGACCAAACACACAACTGCAAAGGATTATGGGTATTTCCCCCAGTCACAGCGCTTCTCCATTGGGCAGATCCAACAATATGAGGTTCAGCGCTTAGCCTTTGTATAGCGTTATAAAAACACAGTCAAACTGAGCTGCTCATATTCCGTCACCATCAAGATAACATTATAGATGCTCACTATTTAAAAATATGCATGGCTTCTGTTAGAATTATGAAGCAAATATGTTTCATATTCGATCATCAATTTCTCTAAATGATTAAACGTTGCTGTCTCACAATCTACTTTTTTAAACAAAAGCCTAATTGTACAAACGTCCACCTTCTGGACTCACTAGACTGAAGCAGCTTGGCTTTACTTGATCCTCCATGAATCATTTTTTGGTCTCAAATCTGATCGCCAGGATCTTTTGAGGAACATTTGTTTTACAGAAGCTTTACTTTCACTGTTCCTCAGAGGAGGAGCGATCTTCCTAAGCCTCCAAAACATCTCACATCTTTTGAGGAACATTAATTTGCTCATCTCTCAATCATCATCGAATTGCATTGCATTATATGTTTGGATCATTTCAGTCTCATCTCACTATGACATATTCTTGGAGATATAGAGTGACCTCTGATGTTTACATCATTTAATGTCTTTATCTGCTGTACTCTTATAAAGATCTCATTGACTTACATTACAAGCATCACAATTTCATAATAAAATATCAGCATGTGCAACAGATTTGTATCGGTTTGAATAAATCTGTTTTTCCTTCATATTCTCACTAGATCAGACTATATGAGCCATAAACGCCTGATACAAAACATAAAAAGATGATACAAACATCACCTACAACTGCACAAAAAGACAAGAACATGTTTGGCACATGAAAGCTGATCAGTGTAATCTCATAATGAAGCTACCAACATGCTCCAGCTGTTCCTCTTCCTCTGAACTAAAGCAGAGGCCTGAGTGTCTGTGGAAGAGTCGTGTTCCTGAGGTTCAGCGCAGGTCTGCAGGAGCATCATAAAGCAGGAAACTGCTCAAATCTCCCAGCACTGATTCATTTCCTGTGGCTGCTCACAGACTTCCTTCCTGTTTATTGGAAGTGTGTTTTATGTCATGAGTCACTGTCTACCGCTTCAGCTCTGTCACACACACTTTTTCAAAACTTTCTATAATGTTTTGTCATATTACTTTAGATTTTTCCATTTAAATTTTAATTCTTCAGCACACTAAAATTTTAGTTACAATTCTGCATCCCAATAATTACTTCAAATAAAATTCAGGAATTGTTTTTAAAACAACTAGACTAAATCAAATAAAGAAGTATCATGGAAAGAAAAGAAAAAAGGAAAGACAGACAGACAGACAGACAGAAAGAAAGAAAGACTTTTTTGACTTTTCAAAACAGACAGAAAGAAAGAAAGACAGACAGACAGACAGACAGACAGACAGACAGACAGACAGACAGACAGACAGAAGAAAGAAAGAAAGAAAGAAAGAAAGAGACAGACAGACAGACAGACAGAAAGACTTTTTTGACTTTTCAAAACAGACAGAAAGAAAGAAAGAAAGAAAGACAGACAGACAGACAGACAGACAGACAGACAGACAGACAGACAGACAGACAGAAAGAAAGAAAGAAAGAAAGAAAGAAAGAAAGAAAGAAAGAAAGAAAGAAAGAAAGAAGGAGCACATATGGGCATTAGATGTGTGTAAGATTCTTCCTTGAAAATGACCTCTTTTATAAAGTAGATGCTTATTTTGGTCAAGACCCACCCACTTTGACAGGAAATGATTGTTTGACATGACAAGCGACGAACCACAGTCAGATTGACTTGGAAAACATTCATCTGAACACTCCACAAAACGTCTGTAAACGTCTGAGTGGAACAGAAGAGACGCATGAATCTGGAGATTTCAGACTCATGAAGACCATTCATGTTTCAGACTCACAGTCTGCTGCTGGTTCCTCCCAACCCTGCTGAACACCGGCAAACACAAGCACTAACCCTTCCTCAAAATATAAAAAAAAAAAAAACATTCAGTTTCCTGGCAGAACGACACACACTTCTGCAGCTTCAAACGCAACCCAGGCTTCTGCATTCATACAGCAGGCAGGATCAGATGTGTGGGCGTTGGGTTGGGCACACACACACACACACACACACACACACACACACACACACACACACACACACACACACACACACACACACACAGAGACAGACAGACGGATGTACAGACACTCCTATAGAGCCCTACCCATGATGCTGTGCCAGATGGGCAGAAGGGCATGAGAAACATGGGTGGGACGCAGCATGATTCCACCTCTCCATTAACTGACCCAGAACATAGATGAACGCACAGACTTCTGGGAAACACCGGCCAGTGCGTCAGAGCTCCTGGCTGCGGCTCATTCCTCGTGTAAAGCAGCGACGGATGATGGACGAGTAGAACGGAGTCACGCAGAAGAACGAAGGCGGCACACTGCGTGAAGAAGAGAAGAAATCGGTATAGAGAGACAAATCAAACCAGTGTCACAATGTCATCTGCTCATCGGCGACCAAGACAGATCCTAAGTGTGTGTGTGAAAGATATACACAGAATAAAAGTCATCTGGCTTGAGCAGATTCTCTAGTGTCTGCTCTATCTGTGCAGCACACATTCAACTAAGCCAGAATGTACATTTCTGTTTAAAAGTAAAAAAGCACCACGATGTTTTCAGCAGATTTCCATGTTGACACGCAAGTCTAGTTTTTTAATCCAGGATGGATGAAAGAGTCAGTGTGTGTTTACTCTGAGAGCAAACGATCAACTTCTCTGGCAAATGCAGCTTCTTCAAAAGACTTTGGGTTTAGAAGCATTTCAACAATCCACTAGACATTCTCTGGACTAGAAGCACATTCGCATCTACATGTCCACTAACTCTCATTCGAGCATTAGTCTGCTAGGTTAGGGTTAATAGAGTAATCAGGCATGTAGCTGCAAACTTCACAAATAATTACCCCCCAAAAAAAGGTGAGCAGCACAGAGGATTAAACATTTGACAAGCACAGACTGACATAGTAGCATACTTCAATAATCTTTGCTTTATTCACAACTTGATTTTTTTTGTTTTTACAGTGCATCCACCACTGATCAGATATTTTATTTTCAGCACAGACAGAGTAACACTTGACTGGTTTATGAACTGTTCAACAAGCGCTTACGAGACTGACATCCACTTTCACTGCAAAAAAGATGCAATGTATCATCATTTATTTATGATAACTATTCAATTTGAATTAACAAAGCAATTGTGCTATGATTATTTTGTGTTATTTAATGTGTTAGGTCACTAGACGCAGTTTAGACGCACAGCCCTGGAGCTGGTTACATAAACTCCTCAGACTAGTCTTAATAGTTAGTCATCTACTTATTTTTCTTCAAGGCTTTTTTAAATCAGTTACATAAAAAGCTAAATTGGTCTAATTTGAAAAAGGCTAGCTGGTCACACTAGTTCTCAAGACGGTGGCTGTGTCTGGTGTTGCTTTTGCATGTTTCAGATGAACATAAACATCATCTTATAGCATTCATTCATGTTTGAGACAATCAAGATTATTGGTTATCAGTGTTGAGGAAAGTTACTGTTAAAAGTAATGCGTTACAATGTTGCGCATTACTTTTTTTAAAAAAGTCACTAATTACGTTACTTAGTTACTTTTTATGGAAAGTAATGCGTTACGTTACTTTTGCGTTACTTTCAAATCTGGGCAGGGCTTGTTTGTTTTTAATATAAAAAAAAGTTTGATTCTTAGCAAATGTAAAATCCCTTTCACACCAAAATGAAATGCAGTGAATAAGGCTAAGGCTAAAGGAAAATTAAATTGTCGTCTGTACAGTAGAACTGTAGGAAAAGAAAATTCAACACTCTTCAGCAATGAGGAAAATGAAGCAAAAATGTTAGTTAATATAAAGTTTTGCTTATTAGTACACTGCAAAAAATTATTTTCTTACTTAGATTTTTTGTCTTGTTTCTGGCCAAAATATCTAAAAATTCTTAAATCAAGCAGGATTTTCTAGACAAGTAAAAATTGTCTTGTTTTTTTTTTTTCTGAAAACAAGTCAAAATTAAGTGTGTTTTTGCATGAAACAAGCAAAATAATCTCCCAATGGTGTAAGCAAAATAATATTGTTTTCTGTTTGAAATAAGATTTTATTTCTTACCCCAATTTTGACTTGTTTTTTTCTGAAAACAAGAAAATAATTATTTGTCTAGAAAATCCTTCTTGATTTAAGAATTGTTAGATATTTTGGCTGGAAACAAGACAAAAAATGTAAGTAAGAACAGTATTTTTGCAGTGTACGGTTGAATTGGATCAAAGGTCAGCAGCAAAGTCATTGGTTAACAAAATGAGATTAAATACATAAAGGAAACAAAAAGTAACTGGCGTTATTTTACTAGTTACTTGAAAAAAGTCATATTATTACATAACTTGCGTTACTTGTAATGCGTTACCCCCAACACTGATGGTTAGACTTTATTTTGATAGTCCACACTAGACAGTCTACTTGCTATAAGTAACTACAACTACATGCCAACTAACTCTCACTAGAGTATTAGTAGACTGTTAGGTTAGGGTTCATAGCATCAGTTGACATCTAGCTGTAAAGTTTCTAATAAGCAGAATGTTTAAAGTGGACCATGAAAACACAGTGTTAGCAGATTATTGGTTAAGACACACACACAGACACCATCTTGAGACTGATTTGAGGTGTTTAAGCTGTGATGGTAAATCACAGCCTCAGGAAATGTACTAAATAAACCACTGGATGAATAACAATCAGCCCTTGCCACCTATTTTCTTCTCTCAATTAGATGCAGTAGTGACTGTCTGCAGATGAGCTCTTAAATATGACTTACACACACACACACACACACACACACACACACACACACACACACACACACACACGCACGCACACACACGCACACACACGCACACACACGATGAAGACATCACTTCAGATGGGACGGACGGTGGATGTGTTGGCCGAGGTCCATGACTGCAGGACAAACACACTGAACATGAGCACTGCGATTGGAGAGATAGGCAGAAAACACATCAGGCCCCATCACACACACACACACACACACACACACACACACACACATCATAATCGTTCATTACACATGAATAACACACACACTCTCTGATCACTGACATTTCAAACACTCACTGCAGTGCATTCGCCAGAACCAGCATCAATTACACACATGAATAACACATGAGGGTTTGTTCTGATCAGCTGGTGATTCAGGACCAGTGTTGGGGAAAGATACTTTTAAAAGTATGCGTTACAATATTGCGTTACTCCCCAAAAAAAGTCACTAATTACGTTACTTAGTTACTTTTTATGGAAAGTAATGCGTTACAATATTGTTACTCCCTAAAAAAGTCACTAATTACATTACTTTTTATGGAAAGTAATGCATTACGTTACTTTTGCGTCACTTTTTAAATCTGGGCAGGGCTTGCTTGTTTGTTTTTAATATAAAAATGTAAAACCCTTTCACACCAAAAGGTAAATTAAATTCTCGTCTGTACAGTAGAACTGTAGGAAAACTCTCTTCAGAAATGAGAAAAAAGCACAAATGTTAGTTAATGTAAAGTAAGTTTTGCTTATTAGCACACTGCAAAAAATGCTTTTCTTACTTAGATTTTTTTTGTCTTGTTTACAGCCAAAATATCTACAATTTCTTAAATCAATAAGGGCTTTCTAGACAAGTAAAAATTATTGTCTTTTTTTTTTTTCTGAAAACAAGTCAAAATTAAGTGTTTTTGCTTGAAACAAGCAAAATAATCTGCCAATGGGGTCAGCAAATCTTTTTTTCTGTTTGAAATAAGATTATTTTTGCCTGTTCTAAGCAAAAACTCACTTAATTTTGACTTGTTTTTTTTCTGAAAACAAAAAAATTATTATTTGTCTAGAAAATCCTTCTTGATTTAATAATTTTTAGATATTTTGGCTGGAAACAAGACAAAAAAAAAAAAAAGTCAGAACAGTGTTTTTGCAGTGTACGGTTGAATTGGATCAAAGGTCAGCAGCAAAGTCATTGGTTAATAAAATGGGATTAAATACATAAAGGAAACAAAAAGTAACTGGCGTTAGTTTCTCATAAACGAAAAAGCGAAAATGAAAATGCATTGCTTTACTAGTTACTTGAAAAAAGTAATATTATGACATAACTTGCGTTTCCCCAAACACTGATCATTACACTCTGAGTTTAATTCACAATGCGCCTCAAACTCCAGTTCAGACACTGACCAATTAGCTGTTAGTCACGGGATAATCTTACTTTCTGGATTAAAATTAGACCAATCTACCTTCTTATGTAACTGCCTGAAAACTTAAAGACAAATAATTAGATGACTAACTTTTTAAAGCTCGTTTTAGCAGATTATGCAACCGGCCACACGTCCCGAACATGAAGCGAGGCGACAGACAAGAACTGCAAATTAAATGACAAAATTAACGAATTAAAAAAGTAACCACAAGTGATTTTTTAAACAAAAATAAATATGTCAAAACAAGTTTTGAATGTTTGAAAGTTTAAAGGTTCTGTGGTCCTTTTGTTGGTCTGACAGACAGACAGACAGATGGGGCGGTTTGTATTTACTGTTGACAGACACTTTGTTTCCCAGAATGCCCTGAGCTGCTGGATTTCTCAGAAGAGCAGTTGAAGTTGACGTGTGGCGTCTCAGGAACGCACTGTACGGCTCTCAGCGGACAAATCACAGAACGTACATCAAACCAGCAATACAATACAACAATGCAGATTTACTTAGACATCTAATTATTTCAGAAACTTGCATCTCTTTTAGCATTTTATACATTTAACCAAAGCTGCTCTGCAAAAACTGTTCTTACACTGCACACAATGCTTTTCTAGCTTAGATTTTTTGTCTCGTTTCCAGTTGAAATATCTAAAAAGTCTTAAATCAAGAATTATTTTCTAGACAAGTACACATTAATGTCTTGTTTTCAGAAAAAAAGAAGTTCAAATGAAGTGAGTTTTTGCTTGAAACAAGCAAAATAATTAGTTTTCTGCTTAAAACAAGATTATTTTGCTTGTTTCAAGCAAAACCTCACTTAATTTTGACTTCTTTTTTCTGAAAACAAGACAATAATTTTTTACTTGTCTAGAAAATCCTTCTTGATTTAAGAATTTTTAGATGTTTTGTCTAGAAACAAGACAAAATCTTAGCTAGAAAAGCATTTTTTTGCAGTGTACTTAGTATTTTTGTCTTGTTTTCTTGTATAAATATCCAAACAGTCTTGAATCAAGATGCATTTACTTGACAAGTTAAGTTATTAAGTATTTTCTAAAAAAAAAAAAAAAAAAAAAATTAGTAAAACAATGGGAAAGAAAAGTAATCTTAATTCAAAGGCTAAACAAGATTGTTTTCTTGCCCCATTGGCAGATATTTGTGCTTGTTTTAAGCAAAAACTAGCAAAACTGTTATTACTTTTTTGAAAACAAGACTTGTAAAGTAAACCCATCTTCTGCATTTCTGAACAAACTCATCAGATGATCAGTGAAGATGTGTGTCAAGGAAAGATCTAAAATGTGCAGAAAGGTTTACTGCTTTCTTTTGAGGGTCTGAATGACTCTTAGTGGTTAAGGAACAAAGAGAAAAAAACAGAAAAACTTGACTTCAAAGACCAGAAACACAGTGTAAATTAAGCTAAAGATCCGACCAAGTTCTGCTTCAGATTTGAGGATGTTTCTCCCAATACTTTCAAATTGCATTCTAGGCATTTGAGCATGATTAAAGGGGTCAAAGGCCTTTTATTAAAAACCTTGAGTAGTTTAGTGCTTTGTATTGTGTTGCAGCTGATCTTCATGTTCTTCACACACACACACACACTGAGGTTTATGAGCGTCTGCTGCCATCTGCTGCTCACTGCGAGTCCTGCATCTGTCTGCTCTCCTCAAGCTGCTCATTTCATCTGCTGTTGTTAGTGTTTCTAGAGCAGGAATGACTGTGGCTGTTCTGAAAGCCTAGTTCTACAAGAAAATATGAATAAAACCAAGTGCTAGTGCTGTGACAGCATCACAGCGAAACATGGCAGCGGCTGATTATATGATTAAGCTGGCATAAGAGGATTGTTGATGATCACACACATATGCCCTTGACACAGCACTCATTCACTCAGAGCTGATCCGCCAGCCTGATATCGTCCCTTCTAGGACTAGCTGTAACTGTAATGCGTTTCTTTCAGTACATCTACACTGATCTGCATCTGATGCCTATAAAGGCAGAAACATAGTATGCTGATTTATAAACCGTTTTCTGGTGAAGAACATGAGAAAGACAAATGAAGCGCTGTATATCACCTATGGCTTGCTCAGTTGGGGACAATTACTTTTGGAACTATTGATTAATTTCCTTCAACTAAAATTATTTATGGTTTCTTTTTGCATTAATAATATATTACTTTTCTATTTGATAATGTAAAGTTGCTTTGACACAATCTGTATTGTAAAAAGCGCTATATCAATAAAGGTGACTTGACTATTGTAAACACAGACATGTGCTGACACTGTTCTTCAGCTTTTCTTCTGCTTCATAAACATAAAGAGAAGCTCAAAGTGACTAGTGATTTTTTATAATTTAACATTAAGGGGGAAAATGACCTGAAACACAATGGAAATTAGGCCAAAGCTTTAACTAAATCCTTCTTCAGATTAAAAAAAAAAAAGATTTTCTATTTTTGTCTTGTTTTCTAGTATAAATATCTAAACATTTTTGAATCAAGATGCATTTACTGTACAAGTACAATCATTTAAGATATTAAGTCTTTTTTTTTTCCTAAAATTTTGTTAGTTTTTGCTTAAAACTTGAAAAAAATATCTGCAAATGGGGTAAGAACAAAAATCTTCATTCAAAGGCTGAACAAGATTTTTTTTTTCTTGGCCCATATCCAGATATTTTTCTTGTTTTAACCAAAAACTAACAAATTTTGATTCAAGAATGTTTAGATATTTATACTAGAAAACAAGACAAAAATACTAAGTATGAAAATATTTTTTGCTGTGTAATGTATTACTTTCCATAAAAATTGACAACACAATTTAAATTTAATTTAGTATTTTTGTCTTGTTTTCTAGTATAAATATCTAAACATTCTTGAATCAAAATGCATTTACTTGACAAGTACAATCATTTAAGATATTAAGTCTTTTTTTTTTTTTTTTAATAAAATTTTGTTAGTTTTTGCTTAAAACTTGAAAAAATATTTGCAAATGGGGTAAGAAAAAAGGCTTAATTCAAAGGCTGAACAACATTGTTTTTCTTGCCCCATTGGCAGATATTTTTGCTTGTTTTAACCAAAAACGAACACAATTTTGATTCAAGAATTTTTAGATATTTATACTAGAAAACAAGATATAACAAGACAAAAATATTTTTTGTAGTGTAATGTATTACTTTCCATAAAAAGCTAAACACAATTAGACTGTGAGTGATTTTCTTACGTATTTTTGTCTTGTTTTCTAGTATAAATATCCAAACAGTCTTGAATCAAGATGCATTTACTTGACAAGTTAAGTTATTAAGTATTTTCTAAAAAAAAAAAAAAAAAAAAAATTAGTAAAACAATGGGAAAGAAAAGTAATCTTAATTCAAAGGCTAAACAAGATTGTTTTCTTGCCCCATTGGCAGATATTTGTGCTTGTTTTAAGCAAAAACTAGCAAAACTGTTATTACTTTTTTGAAAACAAGACTTGTAAAGTAAACCCATCTTCTGCATTTCTGAACAAACTCATCAGATGATCAGTGAAGATGTGTGTCAAGGAAAGGAGATCTAAAATGTGCAGAAAGGTTTACTGCTTTCTTTTGAGGGTCTGAATGACTCTTAGTGGTTAAGGAACAAAGAGAAAAAAGAAAAAAAACAGAAAAACTTGACTTCAAAGACCAGAAACACAGTGTAAATTAAGCTAAAGATCCGACCAAGTTCTGCTTCAGATTTGAGGATGTTTCTCCCAATACTTTCAAATTGCATTCTAGGCATTTAAGCATGATTAAAGGGGTCAAAGGCCTTTTATTAAAAACCTTGAGTAGTTTAGTGCTTTGTATTGTGTTGCAGCTGATCTTCATGTTCTTCACACACACACACACACACTGAGGTTTATGAGCGTCTGCTGCCATCTGCTGCTCACTGCGAGTCCTGCATCTGTCTGCTCTCCTCAAGCTGCTCATTTCATCTGCTGTTGTTAGTGTTTCTAGAGCAGGAATGACTGTGGCTGTTCTGAAAGCCTGGTTCTACAAGAAAATATGAATAAAACCAAGTGCTAGTGCTGTGACAGCATCACAGCGAAACATGGCAGCGGCTGATTATATGATTAAGCTGGCATAAGAGGATTGTTGATGATCACACACATATGCCCTTGACACAGCACTCATTCACTCAGAGCTGATCCGCCAGCCTGATATCGTCCCTTCTAGGACTAGCTGTAACTGTAATGCGTTTCTTTCAGTACATCTACACTGATCTGCATCTGATGCCTATAAAGGCAGAAACATAGTATGCTGATTTATAAACCGTTTTCTGGTGAAGAACATGAGAAAGACAAATGAAGCGCTGTATATCACCTATGGCTTGCTCAGTTGGGGACAATTACTTTTGGAACTATTGATTAATTTCCTTCAACTAAAATTATTTATGGTTTCTTTTTGCATTAATAATATATTACTTTTCTATTTGATAATGTAAAGTTGCTTTGACACAATCTGTATTGTAAAAAGCGCTATATCAATAAAGGTGACTTGACTATTGTAAACACAGACATGTGCTGACACTGTTCTTCAGCTTTTCTTCTGCTTCATAAACATAAAGAGAAGCTCAAAGTGACTAGTGATTTTTTATAATTTAACATTAAGGGGGAAAATGACCTGAAACACAATGGAAATTAGGCCAAAGCTTTAACTAAATCCTTCTTCAGATTAAAAAAAAAAAAGATTTTCTATTTTTGTCTTGTTTTCTAGTATAAATATCTAAACATTTTTGAATCAAGATGCATTTACTGTACAAGTACAATAATTTAAGATATTAAGTCTTTTTTTTTTCCTAAAATTTTGTTAGTTTTTGCTTAAAACTTGAAAAAAATATCTGCAAATGGGGTAAGAACAAAAATCTTAATTCAAAGGCTGAACAAGATTTTTTTTTTCTTGGCCCATATCCAGATATTTTTCTTGTTTTAACCAAAAACTAACAAATTTTGATTCAAGAATGTTTAGATATTTATACTAGAAAACAAGACAAAAATACTAAGTATGAAAATATTTTTTGCTGTGTAATGTATTACTTTCCATAAAAATTGACAACACAATTTAAATTTAATTTAGTATTTTTGTCTTGTTTTCTAGTATAAATATCTAAACATTCTTGAATCAAAATGCATTTACTTGACAAGTACAATCATTTAAGATATTAAGTCTTTTTTTTTTTTTTTTAATTCTTAAAATTTTGTTAGTTTTTGCTTAAAACTTGAAAAAATATTTGCAAATGGGGTAAGAAAAAAGGCTTAATTCAAAGGCTGAACAACATTGTTTTTCTTGCCCCATTGGCAGATATTTTTGCTTGTTTTAACCAAAAACGAACAATTTTGATTCAAGAATTTTTAGATATTTATACTAGAAAACAAGATATAACAAGACAAAAATATTTTTTGTAGTGTAATGTATTACTTTCCATAAAAAGCTAAACACAATTAGACTGTGAGTGATTTTCTTACGTATTTTTGTCTTGTTTTCTAGAATAAATATCTAAACATTCTTGAATCAAGATGCATTTACTTGAAAAGTCAAATCATTTAATATATTAAGTCTTGTTTACTAAAAAAAAAATCAGTTTTTCCTTAACTAGCTAAAAAAAATGCCAATGAAGTAAGAAAAATCATTTTAATTCAAAGGGTAAACAAAAAGTAAATTAATCTTGATTCAAGAATTTTTAAATCTTTCTAATAGAAAACAAGACAAAAACGCTAATCATTTGCAGTGTCCCAATACTCCCCAAATGCATTCTAGTCATTTTACCACAGTAAAAATCACTACAACGGCCTTAGTGCTTCATTTCATGTGTTATTTTACTGTTCTCCAGCTGTTTATTTCTAATGTAACAACTAAAACACTTCAGGAAATCCATCAAAAACACAAAGGAACTCAGTAAATTTAAGTTAAATTTCATTTTCTAGAATCTTTTTTCTTTAATGCAGACATCAGCCTCGTTTGAATGACACCATCTGAGCTTCGCCGAGAGAAAATGAGAAACGTTCAACTTCAGCATGAGTCCACGTGTCGTATTTCAGCTCTATATCATATTAAACACATCTGTAATATTGCAGAAAAGCCTCTGAGACGTTAACAGCACGTCCATGTGTCTGTGCGATGATCATCAGCTCAAAACACCAGCGCTTTACGAGGTTTAATCGGACGTCTTCTTAGAAATAAATGTTGGATCTTCAGTCCATAAAGCCAGCGAAGCAGCACAAACCAGAAATCTACCACACGGAAGCGAAAACAGAGCCCTCATCCGGCCAGCCGCTGCGTCACCACCTCGCGGTACATGATGGAGATGTAGATGAAGAGGAGCAGGATGACGAAGAAGTCGTCCATGAAGCCCAGCAGCCCCACCACGCCCTCGGGGATGAAGTCCAGCGGAGAGGCCAGGTACGTCAGCGCGCCCACCAGACACAGCAGGATCCGGATGCGGAACATCCAGAAGAGGCCGCCCACGGAGAACATCTCTCTGAAGGCGTGCCGCAGCAGCGTCGGGACGTCCCGCAGACGGTCCAGCAGCTTCAGGAGGCAAACACAAACACGCTTTAACAGCTGCGAGCTCAGTCTTAGACACCGCCGTACAGTCAAACGCTTTCCAGAACGAGACCCTGATATCACACGACTTAAAGCAGGCGTCGCAAGATGATTTCCAGAAACCAAATAATGTTTAAAGCAGGGTTCCTCAATTAGTTTTCACCGAGGGCCAAATTCTACCAACAATACCAAGCTGAGGGCCACCGACCATGTTATGACCGAAACGTTTGCTCTTGTTGTTGTTGCTGTTATTTTTTTTGTTAAAAGTGTCAGAAGATAAATATTCTTTTTTTTTTTTCGTTTTCACAGAAGTCTGTTTTATTCAAACAATTATGAACATTTTTATATTCAGATACAGAAAACGAAATAACTTTCCCGGTTGAATATTAAAAACAAATAAACAAAAAATCTGGATTTCCATGTCTGTTCCTGCTCACACTGGGTCTGCACTTTCCCTAATTGCAAATGTAATTATTAGATCTATCAGCATTAATATTTTTAGATTTTGGGGGATCAAACTGTGGGTCACTGTGTCCCAGCCAGACGTGACGCGATAAAAGCTATCTTTTCCATGTAGTTTTTCCTAACCAAGAGCACAAGCGAAAGGGGTTTTATTTTTCGAAATGGTTTCTGTTTCTGCGACGTCGCGGCTGGAACAACATACAACATATGACAGCGATAACCCCAGGTATTGATTACATGCTTTATTCATTGTTAAAATAGTCTAATGTGAGTTTGAATATCATATTGCGTGACATTTATAGCCATACTGAAAGCAACAACAGATTACATCAGATCTAAAAATAAAATAAAAACATTAAAACTGCGAACTTAATGCGGACCAACAAGTGTTTTCCACGACAAAGGTGGTGTCAGTCACTCAGTATGTAGTTTTAATAATGTTAAATATTTAAATGGGTTTAATATTTATTAACTTGTCCATTTGGTTGTGAGTACAGTGTGCTTCTCGCTTTTGAATGGCTGTGATGTTTAAATCATTCTGTCGCATTGCGTTGTTGCATGGCGTCTGGTTAGGAGTGTGAAGGCTGAATGCCACATTATTGGAAATTAGCGCGGACCAAATCATTTTCTCTCACGGGCCGCCTATTGAGGAACCCTGGTTTAAAGCATTAGAAATGGCATATTTTACTCATAAATAAAAAATATAAGTTGAATTAAAAATAAAAATCCAGCATGTTGCTCAACCAACTCATTAGGTAAGATTAATGTTCAAATGTAAATAATGAGTAAATGACTATAAAAGTTTGGGAACCCCTGATTTAAAGGATTAGTTCTCTTCCAGAAGAAAGACTGACCGATAATGTACTCACCCCCTCATCATCCAAGATGCTCATGTCTTTCTTCGGTCGTAAAGAAATTGTGTTTTTTGAGGAAAGCATTTCAGGAGTGTTCTCCATATAGTGGACTTCTATGGTGCCCACGAGAGTCTGAACTTCCAAAATGCAGTTTAAATGCAGCTTTAAAGAGCTGATCCCAGCAGATGAAGAAGTGTCTTATCTGGCGAAACCATCGGTTATTTTCTAGTTTTTGGACATAACCTAACTGTCTTGACTCGGGTCACACAGACTATGCATGTGCATCGCAGAGACGAGACGAGATGAGCATTTAAGGTTAAAAAGTATAGAAATTGTCAATTTGTTTTGAAAATAATTGATCGTTTCACCAGATAAGACCCTTCTTCCTCGGCTGGGATCTGCTGCATTTAACCCTCATTTATCTGAAAATAGGCACCTCATTTTTTGAGTAAAAAAACATTTTTTATGCATAATTTTCACAATATGAAGTAAAAAATATGTAAATTTGCATTGTTTATCACACTAGTGTGCTTTAATGTTTAATCAGGAAGTTTGCTTTTAAATGCTTTTATTTTGTACAAAATTGCAAAAATTCACATTTGTGGTGTTCTCAGTCAAAAATGGCCAGACTCCAAAAAAATAGCTTATAAATCCGTCATTATGCTATATTATCACCAAATATTGGATTCATTCTTTTTTCCAACTTGTTTTCTTTCATTTAGGTTTTGTGTTTCTATTTGCATCTGATTAATTGTAGGCCTCATTTATCTGAAAAGTAGGCACCTCATTTTTTAAATTTTATGAATACTTTTCACATAATTTCTTCACGACAAAAGAAAGAAAGACATGAACATCTTGGATGACAAGGGGATGAGTACATTATCCATATTTTTTCTTCTGAAAGTGAACTAATCCTTTAAGGCGAGACAGGTGAATAGGATAAAGAGACTCACGTTACTTGCCCCGCTGATTGATTATGTGGATAATTGCAAATATTTTTTGTATTACAATTTTTCTAAAATGTTAGGTTTAAATATGCAAGTGAGGCATTATTTAATGAAACATGCACTAATTTGCATACATTTCTAGTACAAAAATCTAAACACTGGATGAAGTCTGTTTCAATCAAATGTTTTTACACAATCTCATTTTGTCACTCCATAATTCGGAAAAAACGTAGAAAACATTTTTTTTTTAATTAAAAATATAAAGTTTGGTGTGTAAGTGCTACTGAATTAGAGATTTATGGCTCAGGGTAGGAGAAAAAGTGCTATAAAAACACTTAACAGTGTTTTGGATATTTTCTTTCCACTAGTCTGAAAAAAATATTTATGAAAAACCAAAAAGCCTAAAATCACAAACTTGACAGATGCATGAAAAAACTGTGTTTTTGCCTGCAGTGTCTCACCTAAAGGCCATATAATTACAGCAACATTATTTTTTAGTATGGCTTTACAGTACTGAAACACAAAGAAACTGCTTTTAATTAGAATCACAGCATCAGTTTCTACTATAAAGCCAGGAGAATGAACAGCGTCTGACTTTGATGAAGTGAACAGAATGAAGATTTCCAGTCACCTATTTGTTTTTACCTATTGCATAATCGCCACAGAGCAGCCAGAGAGAACTCTTCTGGAAAGTTTGCTTGGCAAGACACTTTAAACACCACACCAGTTCATTCTTTACATTTACTTGAAGTCTATCACTCAGCATTATTTCCCAGCGCAAGGGCGTAGGTTTGATTTTGGCATTGGTGTGGATATAACAGCAAACAACAGACATTTATTTGATTTATTTAATTATTTGATTAAAATTGTTGCCAAGGACAATTTAGTAGTCGCTGGATATTGGTAGGGACATGTCACTGGCATCCCTACTAACTACACCCATGAAAATCAGAACTGATGCTTTTTTGTTTTGTTTTTTAAACCTGGCAACACATCCCTCGAGGAAAATAAATGAACAAAAAAAAACATGGTTACCAGAAATTAGGCAACATTCTTTGTTTTCTTTTTATAACTGTACTGCCTTATGGTTTAATGTCTTCTACAAAAAAAAAAAAGAAATATAAAAAAAGATCTGTTAGTCTCGATCAGACCGCACCGAAGTCCCGATCTGAATCAAAAGATTTGCAAACTTGCACCGAAGTCCCATTGTGAATCAAATGATTTGCGATCCGCTTTTGAAGTTCTGATCTAGATCAAATTATTTGTAAACCCACACTGAAGTCAAGACAAATCAAATGATTAAAAAAAACCCGCTCCGAAGTCCCGATCTGAATCAAAAGAGTTGCATACTTGCACCGAAGTCCCATTTTGAATCAAATGATTTGCAATAAGCGAAGTTCCGATCTAAAACAAATGATTCTTGAACCCTAATCGAAGTTCCGATCTGAATCAAAAGAGTTGCATACTTGCACCGAAGTCCCATTTTGAATCAAATGATTTGCAATAAGCGAAGTTCCGATCTAAAACAAATGATTCTTGAACCCTAATCGAAATCTAAAGCAAACGATTCGCAAACTTGCACCGAAGTCCCAATTTGAATCAAATGATTCACAATACGTGAAGTTCCGATCTAAAACAAATGATTCGCAAACCCTAATCGAAGTTCCAATCTGAATCAAAAGATTTGCAAAATTGCACCAAAGTCCCGATTTGAGTCAAATGATTCATGAAGCCTAATCTTGGCCTGTGTCCCAATGTGCATACTATCTATCCTAATTTCTATGTGATGGTAGTAATGTTCAATACTATTTAGGGCAGGTAGGGTGGATAGTATGCACATTGGGACGCAGGAACGAAGTTCCAATCTGAATCAAATGATTCACGAACCCGGTTCGACCGAGGTCCAATCTGACGCACTTTGGAGTGTAAACAATCAGTGAAGTGTGAAGTGAAGTGCTGAAAACTAGCCACTTCAAAGGACTGTTTTGAAGGGTACAACTGATGACGAATCAACTGATCTGAATCAAATTCAGATTCGCGATACCTGATTCGATTGGAGCACTCTGAATCAGTGAATCATTTTGCATCAGTGTAAATGACTCACTCAATTGATTCACTCTTCACATCTTCAGCCATGTTTACTTTGTCAGCAGCAAACTACTACTAATGTCTTAGCTTGCTAGTTTTATAAGATTAACTGAAATAAGCGAAAAATGTATTATGTTTACAAACAGAATATCAATATTTCCATTACAAAGATAAGCAACACTAGAACATATTGAGGTGAGGTAACCGGTTTAGTGCTAACTAGTGAAACACTCCATTAAAATGATGAGCTGCAGCTCAAAATACATGCTGGAGGAAAACACTAGGTATTAGGACAGAGTTATAGCTTAATTCACTATATTTGCCATAGTCTGAGCACTGCACTTCAGTTCAAGAGGAAATCAGTTGAAATCATCCAGTCTCTCATACCACTGAAGTGAATGTTTCATTTATTAGTATACATGGTATATTTGAGACATTATTGCTGTATTTGATTGCATTAGTCTACAGTGATAGTGAATGTAAAAACAGCAAACGGGAGCAGCAGCTGAACACAAAAAAAAAGCATAACAACAAATTTAAAAAGGGTAAAGTTTATCAGTCAACTGAAATGAACATATAGCAGCTAGGGGTGCGCGATATACATCTTCTGAGATAATTTCGCAATTGTTGTTTTAACGATGTGCAATTTGACATTATGGAGTAGAATGCAAAAAACAAACAAAACACACCTACAGAGCGCAGCATAACGCTACGATATGAGAGTCTGTAAGTGTGCATTTAGAGTGCATTCTTTCATTGCAGGATTCAGTCTATTAAAATACATTTAGACATTATCACAGAATTCAAGATATGGGGACAGAAAATGTATATATTTATATCATTTCATCTACTTAAACAATATCACATGAAGAGTGACGTTTTTCCTTCAAAAATCAGCAGGACTATAAATGTGACGTTGATTACAACAGCTCAAGAGACAAGAAGTTAATATTAACTTACATTTTAGAAGCATATTTCCTGTTTTTGCTTAATTTTCGACAAACAAAAATCATTGCAAACACAGCCACAGCACTGTTTTGTGTCTCTGAGCAACATGAAGGTGTTTAGTTTCTGAATGAATCAACCGTTTAAATGATTCGGTTCAATCGCAGTGACTCGCTTATTAACAGCGACTTACTGACACCTGCTGGCGGCTTTAATGTGGAAATGCATCTAAATGCCACTTTATATGCAGCTACTGCAAAAATGAATTTTGTTGTTTAGTAACAGACTAAATGTATTATTATTATAATTGACTGATTAAATGTAAGAATTAGACTCAAAAGTTGATGCACACTTTTAGAAAAAAAATTACTTTATAAAGGTAAAAATGCCCATAAATCTCAATTTAAAAATCAATTTAAACTTTTAGGAAAAGAATAATCATCACTGCTGTGAACTGACCACACAGAATAAGAAGAATATCAAAAACTTCAGCACTGTAGTCCTTTAAGCACAATAACACACAGCAAAAATATCGTCTAATTATCACCATCGACAAAATCCCAGAAAATATCAAGATATTATTTTTTGTCAATATCGCACAGCCCTAATAGCAGCTATGTTTTAAACCTATGAAAGTGTGCCGTTTTCTAGCATATTAACTTCTCAGATAATATCAATGGTATGAGCTATTTCAGATGCTGCTGAAATGACAACAACAGTGCTTACATACTCATTACATATTTAATTGTTTAATCAAAATTGTGTTTCCTGGGCCTGTCAAATTCAACTGGTCACTTAAAATGATAGTTCAACCAAAAATGACAATTCTGTCATCATTTATTCACCCTCATGTTGTTCCAAACCTATGCATTTCTTACCTCAAAAGAAGATATTTTAAAGACTGTTTGTAGCCAAATAGTTAATGGTCCCCACTGATGTCCAAAGTATAGAAAAAAACTCAATGGAAGTCAGGAACATTTTACAAATGTACACAGGTTTGGAACAACACGAGGGTGACAATTGTCATTTTGGCTGAACTATTCTTTTACAAAACACAAAGCGGCCCCCAGATTCATACTCACAGAGCGCGGCTGTCCAGAGAAGCGGCGGTTGTAGTCGTTGATGTCGTTGAGGATCAGCGCGGGTTCGACCTGTCCGTCTTGCGTCTGAGCGCTGCTCCCAGTGTCTTGGAAAAGCGGGAAAAGCAGGGTCACCTGACAAACCAATAAGGATCAACGGTCAACAAACACATGGGTCATTCTACAGAAACGTCCACTTTTGGTATGGCAAAATGTCTTAAATTTTTTTTCTTATTTTAATATTTAAACATAGACCACATTATTAGATTACCTTTGACTTCATGAATACACATAAAGGTCAGCTTAATGTTTTTTTATTTTTTTTTGTACATTTATTTAAAGTCTGCATGTCCCCTTGTTTTGTCACTGATGTTACCTTACTACTTTGGTAATTTTAAAGGTTTTTATGAAATTCTATTTAACTTTTTTTCAGCATGTGTAGTCAGAGATACAAAAAAATAACAATAATGCAACAAATAGGGAGATTATGTTTTATTTATTTTAATCAGGTTCGTTAAAAGTGTGACTGAATGATGTTAGTTCATTTGCAACAACATGTATTCGCTATAAAAATGAAAACATTTAAAAAACAGTTATAAACAAATAATGATTAAATCCTTTAAATCTTAACTCTTGAATTTAGCATAATTCAATAGATGTAAAATTATTATTATGTCATATGTGACATGTTTTATAGAACGTGACAAAGAAAAACACACGGTAACACCAGTGACATTCATAAGACATTCTTCAACTATAATTAACAATTACTAAATTATTACATTTGGCATACATTTGCCAACTAGTGAAAATAGTTAGTAAAAGAACATAAACATCATTTCAACACTTGAACTAAAACAACTAAAATGTACAAACGAGTACAGTACATTGACTATCTACAGATGCCCACTCTTAATTTATATCATACACTTACACTTTGTTATGACTAAGGGGTGTACATTTCTGACTGTAATCATTTTACATTTCATGGTGCCTTAATTTACTTGGCCAACTGCCCCATAATGAACTCCCAGAATCGCTTAGCAATTTAAACTGAATGCTTATTCAGTGCCTGTTCGCCTTTCATTTTTGATTTCTATATTTGTAACAGTTCAGCTTGTTCACTGAAATGCTAGGTGATCTATCTGATGATGATGGGGGAGCAATGCTCCTGCTCTGATTTTTTGCTTGTATCTTTTTTGATGAACCCTCCATGTCTTACTTTCACTTCTCTTGCCCCTTTTACTGAAAGGATTAGTTCACTTTCAGAACAAAAATCTACAAATAATGTACTCACCCCCTTGTCATTCAAGATGTTCATGTCTTTCTTTCTGAGTCATAAAGAAATTATGCTATTTGAGGAAAAAGTATACACATTATCCATAGATAAGTCCCTTCTTCATCATATAAGCCAGTTGAAGCTGCATTTAAACTGCATTTTAGAAGTTCAAACTCGGGGGCACCATAGAAGTCCATTATATGGAGAGAAATCCTTAAATGTTTATCTTTAAAAAAATTAATTTCTTTACGACTGAAGAAAGACAGACATGAACATCTTGGATGACAAGGGGGTAAGTACATTATCTGTAAATTTTTGTTCTGAATATGAACTTATCTTTTAAATCACTTATTCTCTTTCTCTGTTTTGTTTCAAATGTCTATAAAATAACTCTCTTTTCTGCAAGTTTTCTGCTCTGTGTTCAGGATCAGCATCCCTATGCTGTCTGTAAAGTCGCTGCTTCTCAGCTGCACTCAATTTAGCCATTCCTGACCAAAGGATAATTAACAATGCTAAAGAAAAGTTAGAATCACAAAATCTTAGTGCTAGTTTATGTGAAAAGAACTAAATAAATAGCTTTGAATTAAGTTGATCTAAAATGAGAGTCACTGGTGTTATCTATAAGGAAGGTAACACCAGTGACAGTAACACCAGTGACAATTTTCATGAAAAATGCATTTTATTAAATGGCTGATGCTAGGTATCAAACCACATGTTGTCAGCCATGATATACTTACTAAATTAAGTAGTTTTATCCATTTGTACTCAGTTTTTCTTACAGTTTCATAACAATAAAGTAGGTCACACCAGTGACGTCAACTAAAAGCTTCATACGAAATCATGAGATAAATGAGAACATTTCTGATAATTGAAAAGAAACCGTGGACTTACCATGGCCTGCTTTCATAGATCTTCAAGAAATAGGAAGAAACATGTCGAGTAATGTCATCAGTGTGATTTTTTTATTCCAAAATAAAACACTTTTGTTAAGCGGTAACACCAGTGACATAACTTCAAGGGACAAATGTTTTTGTTATATATTTTATAATATTTATTTAATATTTAGTTTTTTTATGCCATTTACATTATATATTTTATAGTTATGAATAGACTTTTGTATTTTAAATGGTTGAAAATCTTGTTTTTGACCTCAGAATAAAGCACTTTGCCTCTGTACATGGCTGTGGGGACAAGCAGTTTTACGGTACTTACGAATACTATGTAATTAATAAATAAAAAATAATGCCATGTTGATGGCTCAGGAAGGTGTGATTGTTCACATAACATATTGTTTCATCTTAAAATCTGAAAAAACTGTAATCCTAATGTATATTTCAATTGTAATATATCTGTATAAGTCTAGGGACAGAAAAGTGGACGTTTCTGTAGAATGACCCACATACAGTTGAAGTCAAAAATGTACCTACACCTTGCAGAATCTGCAAAATGGTAATTCTTTTAGCAAAATGCATGTTATTTTTTATTAAATACTAACCTGAATAAGATATTTCACATAAAAGATGTTCACATATAGTCCACAAGAAAATATAATATTTAGATTTATAAAAATGACCCTGTTCAAAATGTACACCCCCTTGATTCTTAATACTGTGTTGTTCCTGAATGACCCACAGCTGTGTTTTTTGTTTAGTGATAGTTGTTCATGAGTCTCTTGTTTGTCCTGAACAGTTAAACTGTCTGCTGTTCTTCAGAAAAATCCTTCAGCTCCCACAAATTCTTTGGTTTTCCAGCATTTTTGTGTATTTGAACCCTTTCCAACAATGACTGTATGATTTTGAGATCCATCTTTTCACACTGAGGACAACTGAGAGACTCATATGCAACTATTACAGAAGGTTCAAACACTCACTGATGCTCCAGAAGGAAAAAACATGCATTAAGGGGGGTGAAAACTTTTGCAATTTGAAGATCATGGTAAATTTAACTAATTTTGTCTTCTTGGAAACATACAAGTATCTTCTGTAGCTTCTGAAGGCACTAAATAAAAAAAAAAAGAAAATATTTAGGCAAAATAAGAAAAATGCTTCATTCTGTTCAAAAGTTTTCACCCCCGGCTCTTAATGCATGTGTTTTCCTTCTGGAGCATCAGTGAGTGTTTGAACCTTCTGTAATAGTTGCATATGAGTCCCTCAGTTGTCCTCAGTGTGAAAAGATAGATCTCAAAATCATACAGTCGTTGTTGGAAAGGGTTCAAATACACAAAAATGCTGGAAAACCAAAGAATTTGTGGGAGCTGAAGGATTTTTCTGAAGAACAGCAGTCAGTTTAACTGTTCAGGACAAACAAGAGACTCTCTTCTTACTTAGATTTTTGTCTTGTTTCCAGCCAAAATATCTGAAAATTCTTAAAATCAAGAAGAAATGTCTAGATAAGTAAAATATCACCTTGTTTTTAGAAAAAATAAGTTAAAATGAAGTGAGTTTTTCCTTGAAACAAGCAAAATAATCAAATGGAGTAAGCAAAATGATCTAGTTAGTTTCTAAAAAACAGCGGGCCCCACAACCATGCGCCCGAAAAAAGAAAGATGGCTGACAGACAAAAAGCACCATGGAGAAAATCAACCGCAGTACAGAGTATGAAAAGACAATGCAGAAAAGCTGAGCTGATGTGGCGGAAGACGAAACTTGAAATTCACTATAGCATCTATAAAGACATCCTTCGTGCTTTCAATGTTGAACTAGGCAAAGCTAGACAAGTATTCTTCTCAAACCTTATAAACAGCAACTTAAACAACACTCGCACTCTTTTTGCTACCGTTGAGAGACTGACAAACCCCCCAAGTCAGATTCCCAGCGAAATGCTCTCCGACAGCAAATGCAATGAGTTTGCTTCCTTCTTTTCTGAGAAGATCAATACTATCAGAAAGACGATTAGCACATCCTCAAGTTATGCTGAGGTCAGACAAATTCACCCGCAATTTCAAAAAGTAGTTACCATGTCTGTTTTTGAAGCAATTGATTGCAAAATTTTGGAAGAAATAGTACAGCACCTTAAACCTTCAACCTGCTACCTTGACACACTTCCCACATCTTTTTTCAAAAGTGTGTTCAACTGTTTAGAAGCAGATCTCTTAGATGTGGTGAACACCTCACTTCTGTCTGGGACTTTTCCAAACTCCCTAAAAACTGCAGTTGTTAAGCCCCTTCTGAAAAAGAGCAATCTTGACAACACAATATTGAGCAACTATAGACCAATATCAAATCTTCCTTTTATAGGCAAGATTATTGAAAAGGTAGTTTTTAATCAGCTGAACTACTACATAAACTCAAATGGTTACCTAGACGATTTCCAGTCTGGTTTCCGACCGCATCACAGCACAGAGACAGCGCTCATAAAGATAATAAATGATGTTTGCTTAAATTCTGATTCTGGAAAAATATCAGTGCTGGTACTGCTAGATCTTAGTGCTGCGTTTGACACTGTCCATCATAACATTCTTCTAGAGAGACTGGAAAACTGGGTCGGGCTTTCTGGGATGGTCCTTAAATGGTTCAGGTCATACTTAGAAGGGAGAGGCTATTATGTGAGTATAGGAGAGCATAAGTCTAAGTGGACATCCATGACATGCGGAGTCCCACAAGGCTCAGTTCTTGCTCTGCTCTTGTTTAGCCTGTATATGCTCCCTCTAAGTCAAATAATGAGAAAGAACCAAATTGCATATCACAGCAATGCAGATGATACCCAGATTTACCTAGCCTTATCGCCAAATGACTGCAGCCCCATCGACTCCCTCTGCCAATGCATTGATGAAATTAACAGTTGGATGTGCCAGAACTTTCTTCAGTTAAACAAGGAGAAAACTGAAGTCATTGCATTTGGAAACAAAGATGAAGTTCTTAAGGTGAATGCATACCTTGACGCTAGGGGTCAAGTAACTAAAAATCAAGTGAAAAATCTTGGGGTGATTCTGGAGTCAGATCTTAGTTTCAGTAGTCAGTAACTAAATCAGCATACTATCATCTCAAAAACATTGCAAGAATTAAATGTTTTGTTTCCAGTCAAGAGAAACTTGTCCATGCCTTTATCAGCAGCAGGGTGGACTACTGTAATGATCTCCCAAGAAGACCATTAGACAGCTGCAGCTCATCCAGAATGATTCTGACTAGAACCAGAAAATCAGAGCATATCACAGCAGTCCTCAGGTCCTTACACTGGCTTCCAGTTACATTCAGGATTGATTTTAAAGTACTTTTACTCGTTTATAAATCACTCAATGGCCTAGGACCTAAATACATTGCAGATATGCTCACTGAATACAAACCTAACAAACCATGAGGATCACTAGGATCGAGTCAATTAGAAACACCAAGGGTTCACACAAAACAAGGGGAATCCGCCTTTAGCTTTTATGCCGCCCGCGGCTGGAATCGGCTTCCAGAAGAGATCAGATGTGCTAAAACACTAGCCACATTTAAATCCAGACAAAACTCATTTGTTCAGTTGTGCATTTAATGAATGAGCACTGTGCTACGTCCGAACTGACTGCACTGTATTTTATGTATAATCATTTTTATTCCTGTTTTAATTCATTTTTTAGCATTTTAATTGTTTTATTGTTGTGATTATTCCTTTTTATGATTATTTTAATTCATATTCTTATGATTTTACTATTTCCTTTTATGTAAAGCACTTTGAATTACCATTGTGTATGAAATGTGCTATATAAATAAACTTTGCCTTGCCTAGTTTTCTGCTTGAAATAAGATTATTTTGCTTACCCCATTGGCAGATTATTTTTTCTTGTTTTAAGCAAAACATTTTGACTTATTTTTTCTGTAAACAAGACAATCATTTTTACATGTCTAGAAAATCCTTCTTGATTTAAGAAATTTGAGATATTTTGGTCTAACTAAGAAAAGCATTTTTTTGCAGTGTGTAAACTTTTGAACTGTACAGACCTACTAACTGTGTGGTCAGTTATGATGCTTTAAGCTACAGAGTTCAGAAGTGTGATAAACGTCTGTCTGGTCCGGCTCACAACTCAAGAGTGTATTGCTAGACGTGGTGGGATTTCTGTGTGGACATTTACCATTTGTCTACAGATGGGGCAGTTGATGGCACCGAGCCACGTCCCGTAACGCCAGTAAGCGATGATGCATGGCCCTTCGATTAAAAACAGCACAGAAATGATTATAGATCAGCAGATGCGGTCATGATCATCTCCTGGTCTGAGAGCAGGCTCACCGCAGAAGAGATGACCGCAGTTGGTCTCGACGGGCAGAACGGCCTGCTGCAGACACACGGGACACGACATGTCCGAGTAATACTGATGCCTCGACTCTGGCGACGACACCTGATGAACACATGCTAACGGTTACGAGATCTCCATGCCACAGTCGCATTTAGCAGATTACAGCTGGACAGCAATAGAGTCACATTTTGCGCAGTAAATAAACCTTCACACAGCTGTGATTAGTGTTGAAAATAACAGCGTTAATGTTGTTAGTTAATCAATTATTAAAACTAATTTTATAGAAGACAATTGTGACCCTGGACCACAAAACCAGTCATAAGTGTCAATTTTTGAAATTGAGATTTACATATGAATAAATAAGCTTTCTATTGATGCATGGTTTGTTAGGATCTGACAATATTTGGCCGAAATGCAACTATTTGAATTCTGCAATCTGAGGGTGCAAAAAAATTAAAAATATTGAGAAAATCGCCTTTAAAGCTGTCCAAATTAAGTTCTTAGCAATGCATATTACTAAACAAAAATGAAGTTGATACATTTACGGTAGGAAATTTACAAAATATTTTAATGGGACATGATTATGATTATATCCTATAATTTTGACCCATCCAATGTATTTTTGGCTATTGCTACAAATATACCCCAGCGACTTAAGACTGGTTTTGTGCTTTAGGGTCACAATTCAGATCAATGTTGTTAAATCAACAACTTGCATAACTTCTGTGAACTGTTCATATGAATATATTTTATTTTCCAAATGTGCATTCTTAATAATAAATAAATATATGAAGAGTTCAGATGCAAAACCAGCTGAAAGCCATCTCGGTCAAAAATGAGATAATGATACTGCGCAAATGCCCTCCACACAGATTATACATCCATCATATACTTTTACTTCAAACTCGCTAAAATCCCAGCCTCAGCTCAATCAGAAACACCAGAACTTTCATAGAAACCTCTACATCGGAGCCTGATAAAATTTTTAAAGAAAGATGTCAGGTGGATTTAGAGGCTTTTCCCACTAGAGATGTAACGATTCACTTACAATGTGATATGATTCACGATACTGGTTTTTAGGGTTGCAAAGGGCTGGAAAATTTCTGAAAATTTTACTAAAAATCCTGGAAAGTTTCTAAAATTTACCAGACATTTTTGCAACCCTATTCGCAATACAATATCTCACTTTTTTTTTTTCATTTTTCAAAATGAAACTTAGGACAAATTATTATTATTATTATTTCTCAGTCAAAATGTTGATCCTCAAATCTGGCCCACAAGATCCACTTTTTCTGCGTTTAACTCTAAATCTAATCAAACACACCTGAGAATGCTAATCAATGTCTTCAGGATCTTTGGGAAATCATCAGTTTTATCAGGATTGGAGCTAAACTCTCCAGGGCAAGATTAGAGGAACCCTGATCTAAACTTTTCTGAAGACAGTCAGCTCTCCTCAGAGATGCATTCATAAACCCCCAACTATACTGGATTTGTGATCATCTCAACCAACTTTTAGTGATTTTCACCGGCTTAGGTTCATTGTCACATCATTAACGGTGTTTAGTTCATCTTAAACAGTAACACATACACAGCACTACTACTATGAATATTAATTAAGACTTTTGGCATTAACATGTAAATTACATACAAAGAAAATGACTGAGTTGAGATGTGCTACAGAATATATATAGCAAACCATATGCAGTGTTGGGGAAAGTTACTTTTAAAAGTAATACATTACAATATTGCATTACTCCCTAAAAAAGTTTACTTTTTATGGAAAGTAATGCGTTACATTTCTTTTGCGTTACTTTTTTAAATCTGGGCAGGGCTTGCTTTTTTGTTTTTAATATAAAAAAGTTAGATTTTTAGCAAATGCAAAAGCCCTTTCACACCAAAATGAAATGCAGTGAATAAGGCTAAGGCTGAAGGAAAAGTAAATTGACGTCTGTACAGTAGAACTGTAGGAAAAGAAAGTTCAACACTCTTCAGCAATGAGAAAAAAGCACAAATGTTAGTTCATCTAAAGTAAGTTTTGCTTATTAGTACACTGCAAAAATGCTTTTCTTACTTAGATTTTTTTGTCTTGTTTCCAGCCAAAATATCTAAAAATTCTTAAATCAAGAAGGGTTTTCTAGACAAGCAAAAATCATTTTCTTGTTTTCAGAAAACAAGTTAAAATTGAGTGAGTTTTTTTCTTAAATAATCTGCCAATGGGGTAAGAAAAAAACATTTAATTCCAAACATAAAACAAGATTATTTTTCTTACCCCATTGACAGATTATTTTGCTTGTTTGAAGCAAAAACATACTTAATTTTGACTTGTTTTCAGAAAAAAACAAGACAATAATTTTTACTTTTTGAGAATTTTTGGGTATTTCAGCTGGAAACGAGACAAAAAAAATGTAAGTAAGAAAAGTATTTGTGCAGTGTACGGTTGAATTGGATCAAAGGTCAGCAGCAGTCATTGGTTAATAAAATGGGATTAAATACATAAAGGAAACAAGAAGTAACTTTTCTTGGAAATGAAAAAGTAATTTGTTACTTTACTAGTTAATTGAAAAAAGTAATGTTATGACATAACTTGAGTTACTTGTAATGCGTTACCCCCAACACTGGCCATATGTACTCGGGTAAAGTTGTATTTACTGTAGTTGTATATCTAACTTTACCTTCTACTTTTAGCGGGTCAGATTCAAACCTGAGCAGCGTGACTGAATCATATGAGGCTGAACCTGATCCTAGATCAGCGCTGAGGGATATTTTTACACATGGCCGATCTCATCATACAAATATAGAGCGCAAGCGTGATCTTAAATAAACAGCAGGATTATGGAGCGCAGCTGCTCTTCTCATTCAGATATCGCTAGCGTTCACAAACCTGTTCTGACTGAAGCTGTTCTCTGACCACACGCACATGCTCCTGATTCTCCGGGTGAATCCTCTGCTGCTCATTCCTGAGACGACACCAGATTGCGTTGTGTGTTATTATTGTGCGTGTTGGTTTAGTGTGGGTTCAGAGGGCAGCGTGGGGTCTCACCTGCAGAGCAGCGTCGCCAGACCCACCAGAAAGGAGACGCTGAGCACCAGCACCAGCAGGACGGGGTCGCTCACTCCTTCAATCAGAGAGTCCTCATCTGGAGCCATAGAGCTGCCATCCACACACGCGTCTGCTTCCATTACACCTGCTCATATCCTCCAGTCAATAAATCACACACACGCTCCTCTGATGACCTGCCAACACCAGCACAGCGCACAACCAACTCATACGCATTAAACATTCAGAAGACTTTGATCACGTTAGAAGATTTCTATTTCAAACAAATGCTGTTCTTTTGATTTTTCCTCTGTGAATCCTAAACAATAAAACGTATGACGGTTTCCACAAACATATTGTCCTGGTTTCTCCCGAGGTTTTTTTTTTTCTCCATTTGTGTCACAGATGGAGTTTTGGTTCCTTGCCACTGTCACCTATGGCTTGCTCAGTTGGGGACAACTAAATTGGGGACAAACAATTAATTTGGGACCATCAATTTATTAATTTGGAACTACTGATTAATTTCCTCTAACTAAAATTGTTTAATTGTTTCTTTTTGAATTATTGATATATTACTTTCCTGTTTGATGCTGTAAAGTTGCTTTGACACAATTTGTATTGTAAAAAGCGCTATATAAATACAGCTGACTTGACTTGCAGCACAACTGTTTTCAACATTGATGATAATCAGAAGTGTTTCTTGAGCAGCAAATCAGTATATTAGAATGATTTCTGAAGATCATGTGACACTGAAGACTGCAGTAATGATGCTGAAAATTCAGCTGCGCAACAGAAATAAATTAGAGCTTAACAGATATTCACATAGAAAACAGCTGTTTGAAATTGTAAATATATTTCACAACACAACTGCTTTTTACTCATATTTAATCTCTAAATTATTAATTATCTCTGATGTCTTGGGGAAAGTTACTTTTAAAAGTAATGTGTTACTATATTGCATTACTCCCTAAAAAAGTAACTAATTACGTTACTTAGTTAATTTTCATGGAAAGTAATACATTTTTAATTTTGAGTTACTTTTGCGTTACTTTTCAAATCTGGGCAGGGCTTGCTTGTTTGTTTTTAAGATAAAAACGTTTGATTCTTATCAAATGTAAAGCCCTTTCACACCAAAATGAAATGAAGTGAATAAGCCTAAGGCTAAAGGAAAATTAAATTGTCGTCTGTACAGTAGAACTGTAGGAAAAGAAAGTTCAACACTCTTCAGCAATGAGGGAAAAAAACACAAATGTTAGTTAATATAAAGTTAATCTTCATTTTGATTATTAGTACACTGCAAAAATGCTTTTCCTACTTAGATTTTTGTCTCGTTTCAAGCCAAAATATCTAAAAACTCTTAAATCAAGAAAATATTGTCTTGTTTATTAAGTGTGTTTTTGCTTGAAACAAGCAAAATAATCTCTCAATGGGGTAAGAAAAATAATGTTGTTTTCTGTTTGAAATAAGATTATTTTTGCTTACCCCATTGGCAGATTATTTTGCTTGTTCTAAGCCAAAACTTATTATTATTATTATTTTTTTTTTTTTTGAAAACAAGAATATAATTATTTACTTGTTGAAAATCCTTCTTGATTTAAGAATTTTTTGGTATTTTGGCTAGAAATGAGACAAAAAATCTAAGTAAGAGCAGTATTTTTGCAGTGTACGGTTGAATTGGATCAAAGGTCAGCAGCAAAGTCATTGGTTAATAAAATGGGATTAAATACATAAAGGAAAGAAAAAGTAACTCAGATATTTTCTTGTAAATGAAAAAGTAATGCGTTACTTCACTATTTACTTGAAAAAAGTCATATTGCGTTACTTGTAATGCATTTTCCCTAACACTGATGATGATCTATGAGAGTCACAGCAACGAGAATAACATTACATTTAAATGTCGCTTGATCTGAGATTAACAATAACATTTCAATCTATGAGAATGACATACTGTGTCTCTCACTGTGAGAATAATAACATTACATTTACATCTGATGATCTGTTTTACGTCTGTCACACGGGTGTTGAACTATAAGAACCATATCATTTAAACGTCTGATTATATATGAGAATGAATAGATTATATGAAAATAAACCCACATTAAACACACACTCACGATGTCAGTGGCTTCCGTTCAAACGCTTACATGAGATAAACACATCACAGTTTCAGGCCTCAACTACAACTATAAACAAAAATAATTGTTTAGTGTTTGTTTGTTTTGCGTTGTGGACTCAGTTAGTTCCGCATTCTTCTTCTTCTTTTTTTCTTCGGCGGTTAATGCGCGGATTACTGCTTCAGTAGCGCCCCCTTCTGCTCCGGAGCTTGGAACAAACAATAGACTTACATTCTGAGGAGAACCGAGAGAAGATTTTTATCATCCTATCAACATGTTCTCGGGTATTCATCATATCTTATAAAATCATGTTCCTTTAAAAAAAATGAACCAAGTTCCGCATTCCTCTAGCGTCACCGAGTTAAAAGCGGCGCGTTTCACTGCCTGTCTCATATCATCAAGTTTATTTGCACGGGTTTTTTTTTTACCAGACTAATTTTACCGTATTATAATGTTGTTCCTCCGTTTTAAATCAATCTTTCACTAAAGCGATTTTCACTGTGAGCTTTTCCGTCAGGCATTAGGTGTCCCGATCCTGCAGGGTGGCAGCTGAAGGACCCCGTGTGTCTGTCTGACTGAGGGAAAAAAAATCTCCTCAGAGCGGAGCCGCTAATGTGTGTCTGTCGCCGCCGGTTTATTCGTCAAAATAAGCTTCTCACCGCTCTAATTCGACGGGATTTCACTCGTTACCGGACACTGATCGCACCGTGAGCGGCGGAAGCTCCGTTTCACTCGTTTATTTACGTTAAACCGGATATTCGCGCGATCAAACAACAAACAGCGGCATTTCAGTCCAAATCCGATCCGAATCGAACATGAGCACACTGGAGACTCTGGATCGAGTGGAGTTGTGTGAAAGTCTCCTGACATGGGTGAGTTTGTCTCTTTGTTCGGCTGTAAATGTTGTGCTCGTGTCCTGAATGTGAATTTAGCGGCTCACCTTTTATTCTCTATAACGGGTTTATCGTTCACATCTTTCTCACGAACAGCGTGTCGTGTTTTTATATGTGTGTTTCACCGTCTTCTTCGAATTTCCTTGGAATACCGTGTGAATATGACACAAGAAAGTGTTGATCTTTCAGTAGTAAATGTCAGAGGACCATGGTATTGCCTTCTGATGTCATCAGTGTACTGTGACAGTCTTTCTTCATGACAGATGTATAATCACTGTATCAGTAATCAACAGCGTCACATAAACACTATCACTTTAAGACTAGAACTAGTCTGACCAACTATAGCGTTTAGCGTTAATTAGGATTCATATTGGACCAAACTAATTTGTCATGTGTCTGATTTAAGCTAGTTATTAAAGGATTAGTTCACTTTCAGAACAAAAATGTACAGATAATGTACTCACCCCCTTGCCATCCAAGATGTTCATGTCTTTTCTTCTTCAGTCGTAAAGAAATTATGTTTTTTGAGGGGAACATTTTAGGATTTCTCTCCACTTTAGTGGTGCTCACGAGTTTGAACTTCCAAAACGCAGTTAAAAACAGCTTCAGGGCTCTAAACGATCCCAGTCGAGGAAGAAGGGTCTTGTCTAGCGAAACGATCAGCTGTTTTTGGTACATTTTCAGGTCAATAAAGTTAGGGTATATTGAAAAACTCCCGTCTCGTTTTCGTCTTCAACTTCAGAATCGTCCTGCATCGCTGTTTTACCTTTTTTTGTAAAGGACTTTTGAGCTTCTTTCAAAGTTCACTTTGTAAACACTGGGTCAGTACTCCTGCAGCGATGTAGGACGATTTTGAAGTTGGGGGAGAAAATGAGATGGGAGTTTTTGGACATACCCTAACTGTATTGACCCCCAATCACACAGACTACGCATGTGCATCACAAAGACCAGACAAGATGAGCATATGAGGTTAAAAACTATATAAATGGTCAATTTGTTTAGAAAATAATCGATCGTTTTGCTAGATAAGACCCTTCTTTCTCGGCTGGGATCATTTAGAGCCCTTTGAAGCTGCATTTAAACTGCATTTTGGAAGCTCAAACTTGGGGGCACCATACATATCCATTATATAGAGAGAAATCCTGAAATGTTTTCTTCAAAAAACAATTCCTTTACGACAGAAGAAAGAAAGACATGAATATCTTGGATGACAAGGGGGTGAGTGTCAATTTTTGTTCTGAAAGTGAACTAATCCTTTACGTTTTTTCTTCAAGACTGGTCTTAACCTTAATAAATCATGTACACAAAGAGCTAGCCTGGTCTAATTTAAATCTGAAAAGTTGACTTTAAATTTGAAAGTTGGCTGATTACCATTTGACTGACTAGCTGGTCAGACTAGTTCTTAACATGGTAGCTATGTTTATGCAACTGTTCCCTGAATAAACTGAGATAACTAACTTGTAAGATGAGTAGTGATTTAAGTATGCAGTTAATTGTGAGTGAATCTACAGTCACTGAGTGTCTTCATTCGTTGGGATCTGTACTACATTCATCAAGACATTAAATGATTCAGATTTGTTTAGATTAGAAAATATAGTGCGGTGGAATGACTTTCAAATCAATTGATTACAAGATGTCTCTATCTGAGCTCCTACTGATCATCAGATTGGTTGTGTGTGTGTGTGTGTGTGTGTGTGTGTTTGTTTGTGCAGTTGTAATTAATGCTGATGATTCAATCTCTCTATTCATTAGTTGAGACCAGCCTCCAGACAGACCGGTTTTTGGGTGTTGGGCTGATAATCCAGAAATGGTGGAGACCCATAATGAGTGACTGTTGAAAGTGTCAGTTTACTATAAGTTAGTAATTAGCTCTGCTCTGGTGCCTGTCCTGATCAGTGTTAACGGCTCTTAATCGGATTGTTTATATCTGACACATGCAGACATGAGCATGGATGGCTGTCACATCGTGACCAGATCAATCCCAGCATCCTCTGAGCGCCTGCTGCGTCTGACACGTGCCGCCGCTTTGAGTTCGTAGCAGATCTTATATGTCAGGATTCCTTCTGAAAGAAATGAAATGAAACAAAACAGAGGATATTGTGTAATATGCAATATTCTCATCCTGCTGTGTCGTGGATTGAAGAACAAACAGAAGATCCGAAGCATGAGAAGGAAAGATGTGAGAGGCAGCACATGTTTATATGATTACTGTCTGGAGATATTTCAAGTGCAAGTCCAATATAAAGTGCATGCATACACACATTCAGTACAGTAAGAGTGTGAGGTTGAGCTGAGACGGAAAGCGTCTCTGTTTGATAGAGGTATCTTGATATTTCTGCACGTATGTGACCCTGGAGCACAAAGCCAGTCTTAAGTCGCTGGGGTATATTTGTAGCAATAGCCAAAAATACATTGTATGGGTCAAAATGATAGATTTTTCTTTTATGCCAAAAAATCATTAGGATATTAAGTAAAGATCATGTTCCATGAAGATATTTTGTAGATTTCCTACCATAAATATATTAAAACTTAATTTTTGATTAGTAATATGCATTTCTAAGAACAACTTTAAAGGCGATTTTCTCAATATTTAGATTTTTTTGCACCCTCAGATTTCAGATTTTCAAATATTGTCCTATCCTAACAAGCCATACATCAATTGAAAGCTTATTTATTCAACTTTCAGATGATGTATAAATCTCAATTTCAAAAAATGTACACTTATGACTGGTTTTGTGGTCCAGGGTCACATATGTGAAATTCTGCTGTTTGTCATGGAACACAAATTTCATAAAACACTTGTGAAATGATGAGTGGAGCACTGTGTGTGTTTGATCTGGTTCAGTTAGTTAGTTGATGGGGGCTTCTGGTGTTGTTGGCGGTGTAGATCTGAACATGTGATCATGCAGAGAGTTTATTGATCGCCTAATAAACACACTGGTCTGAGACTCACCTGAGCACAAATGGAGATCAGTTTAGCTTTAAAGGAGTGTATGGGAGTTTATCTTGTGTCAGCAGATTAGAGAATCAGCGGTACAGTTTTTGACAGTTTTAATGACTCTATTGAATTCCCATAAACTTCCATTTATGTTCAAAATGTAATGCATTAAATAAAGCAGTCTCATCTGTGTCAGAGATGTGAGTTCAGCGCAGTGTAATGATGAATGTGGTTGATGTTCAGTTCAGTCTTTAGTGTGACCGCTGTTGAGCGTGGCCTGCGGTCGCTGTGGTTAAACGCTGTAGACTGTGTTAAATTGGACAAAAAAGAAGCTGCGCTGTGATTTACTGCTGAATTCAATCCACTTCACAAGCGCACAACATTATTTGAATTATGCTCACTTCAATCGCGTTTCATCTCAAAATGTCACATTACAGCGAGTTCAGTGCATTGCAGACTGAGGCCGCAGACAGGAGGCTGGACTGAATGTTAGGAAGCAGAAGTGAAATGCATTCATGTGAGTCTGTGAAGGGCTTGCTGTTGTTTCTACTGCAGCCGTTTCTCCAGATGTGAAGCGACTCACGCCCAAACACACGCTGACGTCTCACATTCCTCACATAGCTGCTATCAGACGGCTCAAATCACAGCCGACGCGTCACAGCGAGCCCAGCTGACTCTGGTCTTCCTGTTTACACTCGCAGCTGGAGCCGAGAGGAGCGTGTGCATCGTCAAAAAGTGCCGCGTGTTTGTCTCTGTCTGTGGGATTCGACCGCAGGGTGCAGCAGCTGTTTTTCCAGCTCTCTGTTTCCTGAGGTGTGTGTTTCCTGTGGGCGGGACTTCCTGTCCTGATCCTGAGTTTGGTGTGACTCTGATGTTAGTGATGAAATCTCCAGCACAATAGAGGTTTGTGTTGACGCTGAGCTCCAGCGTGAAGTCGGATTGTGTGTTAATTTTTGTCCAGAGCTCCTGAATGCAAAAACCCCTTTCCAGTGTGGAAACTTGAGAGAAAGCTGAATCTCCATGAACTGAGAGCTGTTAATGCAGATTACAGTGTCATTGCATAAGCAGAAGTGAATGAACCCTGTGTTTGTGTGTGTGTGTGTGTGTGTGAGATGCACATGCTTGAGTTTCCTAACTCCACATGTGACGTCTAAAATGAAAGTGTTGGTTCATGTAATAACAGACCCGCTGTGGAATATAAACACACAGATGAAGCTCAGCGTCTCATCCTCATGTTCTCGTGTGTTGTTTATGTGTTGTGTTCAGATCCAGACGTTCGGTGTGGAGGCGCCGTGTTCAGCGGTAGACGAGCTGACCAGCGGAGAGGCCATGGCACTAGTCCTGCAGAAAATGTATGAAGTACACACAACATATCACAATTTGATATGTGTAATATATCTATCTATCTATATATATATCACAATATGATTGTTTTGCTGGAAATAATGTTGATATGATGCCAAAATTTTAGATTGAATTACAGTTTTATACAATAATTGAAATAATCACATGTAAAAGTAAGTCACGTTGTTTTAAAGCAGTGTGACAGTAATTAACAGGAAAATAGCTGTGTTGATGTTGTGAAATTCATCAGTTGTGAAATAAATTCTATTTCAGCGGTAAAGCGGCTCTACAGAAAACAACAGTCACTATTCAGATCAGATCTGGGCCCATATTCTCAAAGATTTTAAGAATCCTTTCAGAAAGTTTCTAATTTAGCTTAATAAATTCTACGTAACTTTTATCTTGGTGAGGAGGCGGGGCTGACCCCGTTGCTAGCTATGACACAGACTTTTGAAGACTGTGATTGGTTGGTTGTCCAAGCAGGAAATAAAAGAGCACTTTTAAGTGTAGGGTCTATTATATGCCTTCACTTTGAAATTATAGACGTATTTTTTTTTCCACTTTATTTTGTACTTACCATGCTGTTAATGTCTTACTTAATGTATTTGAAACAAAATGAACAAGGTAATTGTTTGTGTGATCACTTTGCTCGTTTGTGACATACCCAAATCATCTGCATAGTTGCATTTTTCCAGTTGCCAAATATATTAATGTAGTTCATTTGGTGATTATTTCCATATCTGGCACTGTGACGTTTCAGTGTTATGCTTTAAGAAGAAACACCCAAATTTCTAAGAATTTTCTTAGAATTTTGTCACTAGGAGCAACTTTTTTTTCATGAATACAGGCCCTGATGTTAGTGCAGTCAAAACATTAATATTACTAAATATATAAAATAATAATAATAATAATAATATGTTTAATTTCTATAGCACCTTTCCCAAGCTCAAGGACACTTTACAGAAACAGAAAATCAATTTACAGTAGTTATGCAGTTAGGACAATAGACATTTGCCTAGTCCAGACAAAAGAGAGAGAGGAAAAAAAAAAAACTCTGAATAGAACACTGTATAAAATAATCACACATCAATCCCTATTAAATCTACAAGAGCTGTGAGTGATTTTCTCTTTATTTGTTGTTTGATGAACATTACTGACACAGAGAGAGCAGCAGGTTCATTAGACTCTTGTCCCTTTAGGACTGATTGCACGATAATATACTGCACATCAGATTTCTTTCCCAGCTGTTTACGTTCATTACTGACTGTTTGTGTGAATGCTCGTTAAGATGAGCGTTTTGACACAGAAGTGTGTGTATTTGATGGTTCAAGCACTATAAACTGAAACAGACCTTAGTTCAGTAGTTGCTGTATTACAGTCAGCTTAATCAGAACAGCGCAAGTATAAATTGTTGAATTGTTCTCTTTCACATGTTATTGCACTTGAAAGGTTTAAAATCGTTTGATTTTGATGAGTGTAGCTGCAGAAGAGACCTACAGAAGATGTACGCTGTGATCTGCGGATGATCATTAATGAGACATTAACATGATGAGCAGCTGAATGACAGTCATTCTTGATGTGTGATCCTCTCTCTCTCTTTCCGTGTCTCTCTCTCAGTGATGGCATGTATTTCACTGACGCTTGGATCAGTCGTATTAAACCTGATGTTGGAGACAACTGGAGGTTAAAGGTATTCATCTGCTCTCAGTTGCACTTCGATTCATACATCTTACCAGCCTTTCATTTGTCATGTTGTTGTTTTGTTTTTTGTTTTTTAGATCAGCAATTTAAAGAAAATATTGAAAGGTATTCTGGATTACAACCATGAGGTGAGAGACGCATCTGCGTGTGTGATACTGACATGTGACACGTTAATGTTGTTATATGTAATAGTCATGATTCTTTCCCCTGAATCGACCCGTAATCTCTGTGTTTGCTGTCATTGCCGGTCCGTCTGCAGGTGTTGGGGCAGCAGATCAATGATTTCACTCTTCCAGACGTCAACCTCATCGCAGAACATTCAGATGCAGCTGAACTGGGCCGAATGTTGCAGCTCATCCTGGGCTGCGCTGTCAACTGCGAACAGAAGCAGGGTGTGTGTCAGTGTATATGTGAGCGTTTGTGTGTGTGTGTGTGTGTGTGTAAGGATGAAGTAAGGCAACTACAGATGCACAGAAACATTAGACAAACATTAGTCCTGAGCAGTGTTGGGGGTAACGCATTACAAGTAACGCAAGTTACGTAATAATATTACTTTTTTCAAGTAACTAGTAAAGTAACACATTACTTTTTCATTTACAAGAAAATATCTTAAAAAAATAAGAAAATATTACTCAAAAAAGTAACGCCGATTACTTTTTGTTTTCTTTATGTATTTAATCCCATTTTATTAACCAGTGACTTTGCTGCTGACCTTTGTTCATCCAATTCAACCATAATAATAAGCTAAACTTATTTTAGATTAACTAACATTTGTGCTTCATTTTTCTCATTGCTGAAGAGTTCCTTCTCCTACAGTTCTACTGTACAGATGTGAATTTACTTTTCCTTCAACCTTATTCACTTCACTTTTTGTTGTGAAAGGGCTTTTACATTTGCTAAAAAAAATAACTTTATATATATATATATATATAAAAAGAGTCCTGCCCAGATTTAAAAAGAAATGCAAAAGTAACATAACGCATTGCTTTACATAAAAAGTAACTAAGTAACGTAATTAGTTACATGTTTAGGGCATAACGTAATATTGCAATGCATTACTTTTAAAAGTAGCTTTTCCAAAACACTGGTCCTGAGAGATTGCATCAGATTGAATCAGTTCTCATATGATCCCTGGATTAACTGTGCATATAACATTATTCTCCAGTAAGTCATATGTTTGATTTGGAATTGAAACACACACATATTCAATTGATAACTACCTGTTTTATTCTTTTATTTATATGGGGTTGGTTGGAAGAGTGGAAGACCACTTTATCTACAGCTTGTCTGATATTGTAATGCACTAGGGTTGATCAGCTGTTGTAGTTAGTCTTTGTAGGGTAAGTTCTGGTCAGTGTTGGGGGTAATGCATTACAAGTAACTTGAGTTAGGTAATAATATTACTTTTATCAAGTATCTAGTAAAGTAATGCATTACTTTTTCATTTCCAAGAAAATATCTGAGTTACTTTTTGTTTTCTTTATGTATTTAATACCATTTTATTAACCAATGACTTCATTGCTGACTTTTGTTGAGCCAATTCAACCATACTAATAAGCAAAACTTACTTTAGATTAACATTTGTTTACTTTTTTAAGGAGTAACGCATTACTTTTAAGAGTAACTTTCCCCAACGCTGGTTCTGGTCTACTGTGGCATTTGACTGATGGCGATGTTGTGTTATGATCTTGTTTCCAGAGTATATCCAGACCATCATGATGATGGAGGAGTCTGTGCAGCATGTGGTCATGACGGCCATCCAGGAGGTCAGTCAGCGTGTGTCACGGATGTGTGTCTTTGTCTGTGTGTTATAGGCTGGTGTTAATGTGTGTTGTTGTTCCCACAGCTGATGAGTAAAGAGACGCCCGTGTCCTCAGGAAACGACTCGTATGTCGATCTGGACCGACAGGTACCGTACGCTTTATGAGTTACTAGGGCTGGGCAAAAAAATTTACTTTTCGATTAATAGTTTTTTTTTAAAATGACGTCGATCTGATATCGATTCTCACAAGCCGTGAATCGATCTTTTCCGATATTTATTTCAGCAAACATTTAAAATGAGATCTGATTGCTGTGAATCGTATCATTGGTCTTCTCCACTAGATGTCAACCTCTTATTCACATTGCGCCAATACAACAGAAAGCGTGTCATTCATTCAGTGCTTATGGCGGAGAAACTATTGACCGGAACCAAGAACAAAGGAATATGCATGATTTGCAATGCTCAGGTGAAATGCTATAGTAATGCTACAAATCTGCAGAAGCATTTGACGACATCGATGAATGACAGATGGCGTTTTGTTTACTACACATACTGAACCGTGGACGATGTTCGCTCTGTTTTCAGCTTCTGCCGTCTCTCTATATGACTATATGAACACACAATATCATCTCCAGCTGAGTCACTTCGTTAGCATTTCATCGTTTCATTTGAGAAAACTGCCATCATGTCAAGTCAAGTCAAGTCAGCTTTATTTATATAGCGCTTTTTACAATACAAATTGTGTCAAAGCAACTTTACAGTATCAAATAAGAAAGTAATATATCAATAATTCAAAAAGAAACTTTAAACAATTTTAGTTAGAGGAAATTAATCAATAGTTCCAAATTAATAAATTGATTGTCCCCAATTTAGTTGTTGTCCCCAACTGAGCGAGCCATAGGCGACAGTGGCAAGGAACCAAAACTCCATCTGTGACACTGATGAAGAAAAAATCATATCACATAGGCCTACACAGCAGCTGCAGTTTCTTCACAGCAACCCGTCAAAATAAGTTTAACATTTAGTTTAACAGAATAGTTTCATCAGTCAGGGTTAGGGTTAGACAACAACTAAATTGGGGACAATCAATTAATTAATTTGGAACTATTGATTAATTTCCTCTAACTAAAATTGTTTACAGTTTCTTTTTGAATTATTGATATATTACTTTCCCATTTGATACTCTAAAGTTGCTTTGACCACAATTTGTATTGTAAAAAACACTATATAAAGTCAGAAATATTCTATTTAGCAGCCTTAAGACTTAATGTAATAACAATGCCACTACTACTGAATATTAATGAATCTTTATTTTTAAATACCATACATCAATACCGAATCTTACTACAGTGATTTGATTGCAACATATAATCATTACTGTTAACATTGTACCAATTATACAAACTTTAATTATTGTACAAACTTTAATTTAACAAACTTTAATTATTGTACAAACTCTAATTTGCTGTAAAGCTGCTTTGAAACGATAAGTTTCGTGAAAAGCGCTATACAAATAAACTTGACTTGACTGACTTGAAATTAGTAATCACATTTGTTTTCTTTTTAATTTTTACAGTAAAGTTAAACCTTGTTGTAAAGCATTTTGTTTGTTTGCCATTTGATCAGGATAAATTAAATGAATGTTTTATGCTCATGTGATTACCAGAAAAATTAAGATGTGCATTTTATAGGGCCCTATTATTTAAAAAAGGACCCTATACAAAAAACAATAGGTTTAAAATACAGATCTGTGGCTCTTAATTTCTTTTTATTAATTCACCGTGTGTAAACTAATATTAACTGTTCATATTATTTTTTAGAAACATCAATAGCATTTGTATTAAAACTATATTCACTGAATGTAATTTAAAAAAAAATTAAAATCGAATCAAATCGAGAGACATCTGAATCGATACCCAGCCCTGTGAGTTACTGTTTCAGAGGAATCCGGAGTGCAGTTATTGATGACGTATCGAAGAATAAATGCGCGGTCATATTTGTGTTTTTCTCTTGCTCTCGATCAGTTAAAGAAGACGGTGGAGGAGCTGAACGACGCTTTGGCCACTAAAGAGGAGATCGCTCAGAGATGTCATGAGCTGGACATGCAGGTACAGAAGTGCTTCTCGTGTCGCGTGCGTCAGTCCCATCGCGTGTCTGATCTGCATCTCCGCAGCCGAACGTCACATGGTGTAGATTTATTAGCAGATGTTTGGTCACTAAGCGATGCGTGGATGGTCAGCACGGTAAAGCGTCACCTGCTCATTGATTCTCTCCTTTTTAATGGAGAAGTTTCTCTAGTGTGTGTGTGTGTAGTATTGTAGTGAATGTAACAGGCTGTGGTGTTGATTTAGCGAATGCTAACTGCTTGTGGTGTGTTTCTGTGTGCTGTTGTTGATGTGGTAACCTCTCCTCCTCTGCCTTGCTTTTGAAGGCGTACCTCGTCCAAGAGGAGCGAGATAGACTGAGGTTAGAATGTATTGATCTAGAGGAAAGGGTAAATGTCTTTCTTTTCTTCTGCTCTCACCCTTCGCTGTATTTACGTCCAGAATATTCTGTCTGCTTGATAACATCCCTAATTAGTGTGCAGGGCCTTTAACTCTGTCTCTGTGTGTGTGTGTGTGTGTGTGTGTGTGTGCCAGGATTATTATTCTAATAGAAAACTCAAAACAATGAAAGTTGTAGCAGATGCAATAGGAACGAAAACTACATAGAACTTGCAAACACTTCCAAGTTTACTTTCAGTCAGTGTTGGGGGTAACGCATTACAAGTAACGCAGATTACGTAATAATATTACTTTTTTCAAGTAACTAGTAAAGTAGCGCATTACTTTTTCATTTCCAAGAAAATATCTGAGTTACTTTTTCAAAAAACTAACGTAAACCACTTTTTGTTTCCTTTATGTATTTAATCCCATTTTATTAACCAATGACTTAGCTGCTGACCTTTGATCCAATTCAACCGTACACTGCAAAAATACTGTTCTTACTTACATTTTTTGTCTTGTTTCCAGCCAAAATATCAAAGAATTCTTAAATCAAGAAGGATTTTCTAGACAAGTAAATAATAATTGTCTTGTTTTCAGAAAAGTCCAAATTAAGTGAGTTTTTGCTTAGAACAACAAAATAATCTGCCAATGGGGTAAGCAAAACTTTTTTTTTTATTTCAAACAGAAAACTGTTATTTTCCTTACCCCATTGGGAGATTATTTTGCTTGTTTCAAGCAAAAAACACACTTAATTTTGACTTCTTTTTTTAAATTAAAAAACAAGACAATAATTTTGAATTGTCTAGAAAATCCTTCTTGATTTAAGAATTTGTAGATATTTTGGCTGGAAACAAGACAAAAAATCTAAGTAAGAAAATTTTTTTTGCAGTGTACTAATAAGCAAAACTTATTTTAACTAACATTTTTGCTTCATTTTTCTCATTGCTGAAGAGTGTTGAACTTTCTTTTCCTGCAGTTCTACTGTACAGACGACAATTTAATTTTCCTTTAGCTTTAGGCTTATTCACTTCATTTCATTTTGGTGTGAAAGGGCTTTTACATTTGCTAAAAATCAAATGTTTTATATTAAAAACAAACAAGCAAGCCCTGCCCAGATTTAAAAAGTAACGCAAAAGTAACGTAACGCATTACTTTCTATAAAAAGTAACTAAGTAATGTAATTAGTGACTTTTTTAGGGAGTAACGCAACATTGTAATGCATTACTTTGAAAAGTTACTTTCCCCAACACTGGTGCTGGTTCACATAAACAGAAAAAGGCCGTATGACACCTTTTTTTTTTGTTACCAAAGAGAGTGGCTTGTCATTAATGTGAGCTCTAAATGGTTTCATTTCCACGAGACACAATAAACCACAATAGATTTGTTGATATAAACAGCTTTGAGTGTGACGCAGTTCCTGAAGAAGTGTCGTGCTGTAGAAAACACTACTTCTGCATGATTAGTTGCTTTATGTAGTAAGAACCTGATAAAATGGATAGGACTGACAATTAAAGGAACAAGAATTAACATCATTAAAGTGAAGAAAATGTCAAAACAGACACATATGGAACACTATAATAATAACCCTGGCATGTGGGTGCGGTTGTATGTGTGTGTGTGTGTGTGTGTGTGTGTGTGTGTGTGTTATAGTGGGTGTGTATTTAGTGCTGTCATCTCGTAGACTAATCCTCACTCCTCCCGGTGTGACACGGCCCTATGGTTCCCATGGCAACAGTAGACGCCACCATGGGCCAATCAGCTGACTCTAGCGCTTGACATCTGTACACACGGATAGATCCATCCTGCAGCAAGACTACCCAGAGTTCAGTGCGCAGGAGCGTCTTCATGACTCGTGTCTGTCTGAACATGCGACGCAGCTTCGCTTGAGTGTAGAGTGCGTTTGTGTGTCAAACCACCGCATGATGCACCTATAACCTGTGACTGATTTGTTATTGATTATGTACATATGACTTTAATACATACACCTGTATGTCTGCTTAAGGCATGTACGCTCATTTAGAGAAGAAGTCTTTAGGCTACTTAATCAAATTCATTTTACTTACTACCAAGTGAATATAGTTCATGCAAAAATAAAAATGTGCTAACCTTCAGTTCATCCAACATTAGGATGAGTTTAATCTTCATCAGACTTGTATAAATGTGTGATTCCTTCACTGTCTCACCAACGGATCCTCTGCAGTGAATGGGTGCCGTCAGAATGAGAGTCCAAACAGCTGATAAAAACATCACAATAATCCACAGCACTGCAGTCCATCAGTTAACATCTTAGAAGACAAAAGATGAAACTAATCCATCAAGACGTTTTTAACTAAAATACGTTGAGTCCATAATAATGCTTCCTCCAGTGAAAAAGTGGTCTGGTCTGAATCAGGAGAGAAATGCACAGATCATTGTTTACATGACAAAAACAATTTGAAACAAAATATGTGGCTGGATTTTGATGTAAGAGACAACAAGAGATGGACTCGTATTTTAAATTTAAAAGGTCTTGATGTATTAGTTTCATCTTTTGTCTTCTAAGATGTGAACTGATGGACTGCAGTGCTGTGGATTATTGTGATGTTTTTATCAGCTGTTTGGACTCTCATTCTGACGGCACCCATTCACTGCAGAGGATCCGTTGGTGAGACAGTGATAGAAGTATTGACTCAAGGCTGTTTTCAGTAATAAACTGATTTAGAAATGTTTCTATAAACATCAGAGAGAAGCAGTGTTGGGGGAAACGCATTACAAGTAACGCAAGTTATGTAGTAATATTACTTTTTTCAAATAACTAGTAAAGTAATGCATTACTTTTTAGTTTACAAGAAAATATCTGAGTTACTTTTTTTAAATATATGTATTTAATCCCATTTTATTAACCAATGACTTTGCTGCTGACCTTTGATCCAATTCAACCGTACACTGCAAAAATACTGTTCTTACTTACATTTTGTCTTGTTTCCAGCCAAAATATTTAAAAATTCTTAAATCAAGATGGATTTTCTAAACAAGTAAATAATTATTTTCTTGTTTTCAGAAAAAACAAAATTAAAAAAGTCAAAATTAAGCAAGTTTTTGCTTAGAGCAAGCTAAATAATCTGCCAATGGGGTTAGCAAAAAAAAAAAAATCTTATTTCAAACAGAAAACAAGAGTATTTTGCTAACCCCATTGGGAGATTATTTTGCTTGTTTCAAGCAAAAACACGCTTAATTTTGACTTGTTTTCAGAAAAAAACAAGACAATAATACTTTTTAATAAATAATAAATTTGTACTTGTCTAGAAAATCCTTCTTGATTTAAGAATTTGTAGATATTTTGGCTGGAAACAAGACAAAAAATCTAAATAAGAAAAGCATTTTTTGCAGTGTACTAATAAGCAAAACTTACTATATTAACTAACATTTGTGCTTTTTTATCCTCATTGCTGAAGAGTGTCCTACAGTTCTACTGTACAGATGTGAATTTAATTTTCCTTTAGGCTTATTCACTTCATTTCATTTTGGTGTGAAAGGGCTTTTACGTTTGCTAAGAATCAAACTTTTTTTTTATATTAAAAACAAACAAGCAAGCCCTGCCCAGATTTAAAAAGTATATTGTAATGCATTACTTTTAAAAGTAACTTTCCCCAACACTGGAGAGGAGCAGCATCATCAGTACTGACACTAACACACAGGCAGACGCCTGCTAACCTCTCGCTGACTCTCTGTCCGTCTGTGCCGAAGGTGGCAGCTCTCCAGGAAGAGAAGAGCAGTCTGCTGGCTGAAAACCAGGTGCTGATGGAGCGGCTCAACCAGTCGGACTCCATCGAGGATCTGAACAGCCCAGCGGGACGCAGACACCTGCAGCTTCAGACGCAGCTGGAGCAGCTGCAGGAGGAGACCTTCAGGTGAGGAGCACAGACAGACCTTGGACTTTCAGATCTGAGACAGCGCACCAGTGAAATCCTAATGCACAGACATGCAGGAGGTTATTGCTTATTGACAGCAACAAGAATATGAGTAAACACACCAGCGATTAAAATGCGGTTCCCTTTATACTCACAGTTAGGGCTGCACAATTTGAGAAAATTTTCATATTGCGATTATTGAGGTCAATATTGCGATATGCGATTGCGATTATAATAAATGGTATTGTTAGTCAGCTTGATGGGTTTTTAAGGAAAATGCACACACAGGTTAGTAATAATGCAGAAATGTGTATTTGTAAAACTAAAAATTTCAGCATTTTTACAAAATTAAATAACATTTGCATTAATGTAAACTTCTCAGAAGTATAGCTAAATTAAATAAAACAATAAATAAAAGCATACATATTTCCACGCAAACATAAGATAATAGTTTAATATTTTGTCACAAGCAGGGACATTTATGCAGGATGCAACATTTTTTGAAAAAAAAAATAATATATATATATATATATATATGTATGTGTATATATATATATATATATATATATATATATATATATACATATAAAATATAAAATTATAAAATATAAAATATAAAATTGTCAGTCATTGATTTTTTAGGTTTTTTTTTTTCTTTTTTTGTTTTGTTTTGTTAGCGGAAAATCGGCAAACTGTTCTCAGAAAGCATGTTCTCAAGTCCACATACTTATTTAATATAATTGCAACATTTTCCCGTCATATAATTGCACAGGCTGACATCACGATTGCGATATGATTAATCGTACAGCACTACTCACAATCACAATCAGCTCATAATGTGTTTAGCGTAAGAGTAGGACTGTAGCGCTGTGGTAATGATAAAGATAATGCGGTGCTGATCTGTATTCAGCATCTGGTGTGAATGTAAAGATCACAGAGACGGAGCTGAATCGCTGCTTTAATCCAGCGGAGTGTTTCTCTGGTCGTCTCTCGTATAGCGAGCGTTCGGAGGGTTAGCTGCGGTCCTGAACTCTGGGAGATTATTGATCGCTCTCTCGGTTTGCCGCAGGGTGTTTGTTCGCGAGCTTTGAAGATTAAAAGCCTGTAAACTCTAATCAAACGCGCGGTTTCATTGTTAATAAAGCAGTGCGTTATTGATTGAGCGGCCTTATGGGTCTGATCTCAGACGTTAGAGCCGTTAAATACTAATGTGAACCTCAGAGACACGGCGGCTGCGGAGCAGTGAAGATCCAGGCCTGTTGTGATTGTTGATTGATCATCTGGCAGGGTTCCCACATGTTCGCTCGGGTTCATTTTAAAAAAAAAAGTTTAACTTTTTTATTATTTTATTTTTTTATTATATTGGAATTGTCTAAGATTAATGCATGTTTAGAAGAATTTTTCATTGGGAGTTTAACTAATGAAGCCCTAAAGTAAAGTGTGACCAAACAATAAAGAATCAATACACTTTCAAACAATATCTAGGGCATGATGTAGTCCAGATTAAAATGTAAAAAGTGTTCAAATAAATAGCCTATTGAGTCTAAATATTAAAGTATTTGGTGCTGTGATGAACACCACTGCAATACAAAAATCTGAATGCTATTTAAATCATTTAAAATCCGTTTTAAGAAGTAGGGCAGCTGCTTTGTTTCTGGGGTAATGTTGCATTTGCTGTTTAGTGCCATCTGCTGTCAGAGAGCGAATGTGCACTTTCACTTTCATCCAGATCCTCTCTCATGCGTGCTCGTTTACATCAGAGCACAGCCTACAGCGCTGTTGTGCGTTTAACCAGTTAATGTTAGAAGTATTCTTAAAATGCATTCAAAATTCAAAATAATTTTTACGAAATAATTATGTTCATATTTTGAAATGCCAACAATAACGATGTCATGCATATTGATTATGGTGATCTGTTGCATTACTGAATAGCAGCGCATGTCTAGTGTGGCCTCACGAGTGCAGCGCTTCAGTCCTGCTGTTGTGTTGATGATGAAGCTGTGAGGCTGGTCGTGACTGGCGTGTGTCGTGTGTAATAACAGGACGAGCGCTCTGGACGAGTCTCATTTGAGCTGGCAGTATTGCTCTCTGCCGTCTCAGCTGGCGTTCACGCTGCCCCAGTGGAGGTACGGATATTCGGCACCCTCTCACTGGGGCGTCACCTATATAACGGGCGCACGGGGGACAGGGCTCTACGGTTACTTTTCTTATTAGGAGTACTTGTGCTCCTAACTTAAAAAATGTAGGAGCACCATCTAAATCAACAACAACAACAAAAATCTGATGAAAAATCAGTCTTCTAATTACGGTGCATTTTGTTTTTTAATTTATAATGGCATTTTTTATTAAAATATGTAATCTTTTATGTTAAAATAAAAAAATATATATTTATAATCTTTATATGTCTAACTAAAACAGCAGAATCAGAACAAGTAGAATAAGCATAAGTTACCAATCAAATTAAATCAGTATTAACTAAATTTATTTGTACTACAGAGAACACAAAAGTGGCTTGTAGGTGTGTTTTCATATGCTTCATGAGGCTCAGAAGTGGCATGAGGGCAATCAAATTCATAAATTCATGTTGAGATGAATGTTTTAAATATAGCGTTTTGAATACAGAACTATTAAATGATTTAAATCACTGAAAATATACTTTAAAAATTAAACCGCTTGCCGGTAGGTCACTGATTTAATTACTGAATCGTATTCATTTGATTCGTTCGAACTGCTGATTCATTCAGAAATGACTGAATGTCTTTATGAATGGAAATCATCTCTGGATCATTTTTGACGACGAAATAGAGCCAAATCTAAATGCTGTTAGACAATAGTCAATGTAAGTCACTTTATATGTACTTCTTGCTTATTTAACTGTTTTATTAAATAAGATCTCATTTACAAACTCGCTTAAAAACATTAAAAGCTGTTCATCGCAATCTCACAAAGTTTCAGTATAATTAACGCATCTCTCTATTGCACAATGAATCTCTTAATTACTCTCTCTACTTTTTGTTTATGAAAGGATTGGAAATCAGATATGTCCGTGATTCATTACTCAACGATTCAAAAACGCGCTCCCATTAGCGCAAACACACATACGCTGATCGGGTCACTCGCGCACGCTGCTCCTAAATATATTTTCATAGTCGCACGCAGTAGTTTTCAGTCGCAAATGTGAGTAAAATGGTCGCACTGTAGAGCCCTGTGGGATTCGGGACGCACTCGGGCACCACTTGGACACCACGTCCAAAACCGCTATCTTTACTTCACCACGTTAAATATGCCACACTGTGATGAATCCAGTGATCAAATCACCGCAATGGACCCTTTTCACAGAGCTGTGATGATGCACTTCAACAGTCGTCAGCATCGCAATTCCTCGAAAGTTTTTATATTTAGATTTTTTTTTATCTATTAACATTTTACTTTGTGTTATATCACCTATGCTTTAAATCAGGGGTTCCCAAACTTTTCAGCCCTCGACCCCCAAAATAACAGTACCAGAATCTCGGGACCCCCACTTTCCTAAAGTATACGAACATTTTGCAAAGTGGCGCACAAGCATAATGACAACACAAAGGAACACTGTAGTAATTTTGTAGTCATTTACTCATTGTTTACATTTGAACATTAATCTTATCTGATGAGCTGAGTGAGCAACATGCTGGAATTTTATTTTTAATTCACCTTATATTTTTTATTTATGGATAAAATATGCTATTTCTAATGCTTTAAAAATGATGGGATTTCTGGAAATCATCTTGCGACCCCCTGAGGGCCCTGACCCCTACTTTGGGAACCCCTGCTTTTAATTACAAAAACGAATCAACGCTAATGCAGTGGTATTTCTAATGCTGTGTCTATAGGAGAGACGTAAATTTGACATTAGCACTTATTTATTGACATCAGTCCACATCGCTGTAGATCATTACATATAGAATAATACCACACTACTGTTCACACGTCTGGGATAATTACTACTTTTAATGTTTATTTGGCAGTAAAAATGTAAAATATTATTAGAATTTAAAACAGCTGTTTTCTGTGTGAATATCTGTGATCAAAGCTGAATTTTCAGCATCATTTCTCGTCTTCAGTGTCACATGATTCTTCAGAAATCATTTTAATATACTGATTATTATCAATGTTGGAAACTGTTTATAATTTTTTGCATAAAAAAGTGTTTAAAGATGTAAAATTACAAAAGATTTCTGTTTGAAATAAATGCTGTTCTTTTCAACTTTCTGTTCATCTGTGAATCCTGAAAAATAAAATCAATGACATTTTTCGTACAAATATTGTGCAGCACAACTGTTTTAAACATTGATAATCAAATCAGTATATTAGAGTGATTTCTGAAGCATCGTGTGACACTGAAGACTTGGGAAATGATGCTGAAAATTCAGCTTTGATCACAGAAATAAATTAAATTTGACATTGTTCTCTCTTCTGGTTGCCGTTATGAGTCTCTCTCAATTTTTTTCCTCATTTTGAAAGTCATGAAAACACTACCGTTGAGTTTTTCTTTTGCTATTTGAGCAAACGGAATGAAAATATATATATTTGTGGTACTCTCCCATTCACTGCTCTCGAAGTTAACCCAATTAACCCAGAAATGTGAAAAAGGTCCATCAGCAGCGTCTCTCACCGAACATTAAATCACTGGAATCACAGCAGCTGCACGTCTGATTGAACACAGCCTTTAATCTCTATCTGATGAAAAGTGGATTAAGATTTTCATAAGTGAAATCAAAAATCTAATTCTCATTATTGTAATGCAAAACAAAACGGCAACAGAAAAGATATTAAATCAAAGTGTTTTCACAGTGTTTATATATTATGAATGTAGTCATTTAACAATCATCTGGCTGTATTGCAGTAATGAGATTTTGTTTTGACATTGAGAAGCTTTATTTTTGCTCCCAGTGTCTGATATAGTCATTTAGTTTCAATTCTGTTCTGAAATATTTGAGATATTTATTATGCTCGTATGACCTGACTGATAGCAAGTTTTGTGTGTGTGTCAGATTGGAGGCGGCTAAAGACGATTACCGCATCCGCTGCGAGGAGCTGGAGAAGGAGCTGATGGAGGTCAGAGGTCAGAATGAGGAGCTGACCTCTCTGGCTGAGGAGGCGCAGTCGCTCAAAGATGAGATGGATGTGTTGAGGTGAGACACCGATGATGAGGATGAGTTACTAATAGTGGTGTACTTAAGTAAAAGGACAGATATCTGACCAGAAAACCACTTTGGTAGAAGTTGAAGTCACCGTTTAGAATATTACTTGAGTAAAAGTCTTAAAGCATATGATATTTATTGTACTTAAGTACAAAAGTAATTTTTTTAAGAGTCAACTTACTTAAGTATTGAAAGTAAAAGCACAAGTAAATACAAAATGTTCATAAAGTGTATAAAATGTTCATGAATAGCAAAATTGTGTTCTGTTTGAACTCTTTCTTCCATTTTGTATTTTCGGGTAAGAATAAGAAGCACTCGATCCGGTACTTGGTGTCTTTCATTAAAACATAAGAAAACATTTCTGGAATCTGCATTTGAAATAGCATTTAGATGAATATAGGGGGGACATTAATGCCTTTAAACAGCAGTTGCTGTTTAATAATTTAAGACACGAAAAAAGAGTCACTGAGATTTAACCGATTCATTCAAACGGCTGAATCATTCAGTAAAAATCATCTGACTGTGTTCATGAACGAATCACTGAATCATTTTGATCAACCGATTCGTTCAAAACGCTGATTCATTTAATAAGTAAACACTGTCCATTGCTCAGAGACACAAAACAGTGCTGTGATCTGTGTTTGGAACTATTTCTTTGGCAAAATTGAGCAAAAACAAGCAATATGATGATGTCTGAAATGTAAGTCACTTAATTGCTTTACTGAACTTGTATAAAATGATTATTAAATGTGTTATCATGCTAAAAACTGTACTTTTTGTGGGACATAGATCAAGTTAATTAGATCAAATTATAGAAATATAAAATACAGAGGCATTTTAGCATCTGCAGTTCAGAAAGCCTGTAATTTAGAGTTTTAATCGACTAATAAATGGAGTTGCTGCACTCTGTGTGTGATTTGGTGATATAGTCTACTTGATAATGTCAGATCACACATCATTACAACAAAACTGACCACATTATCCATCAGATATACTGTATATCGCACTCCAGACTCCACTTGAGTGTAAATGAATCATCTGGTTGTTTGTGTAACTTGCGAGCGCCAGACGCTGATTCTCAAACCTGCTTTCCTGCAGTCAGTGCTCTTCTGACTATTTTGAAGTAAGTAACAAATGTGCTTTAGGGAGTAAAAGTATACATTTTAATTAGGAAATGTAGTGGAGTAAATGTAAAAGTAGGCTGAATTATAAAAACTATAAAGTAAAGTACAGATACTTAAGTACTGTAACAAAGTATTATTACTCACCAGGGCTCTACAGTGCGACCATTTTCTCGCATTTGCGACTAAAGGCTACTGTGTGCGGCTATGAAAATATATTTAGGTGCACCATGTGCGAGTGACCCGTCAGCGTATTTGTGTTTGCGCTGAGGGGAGCTTCAAAGGTTTCTACGTGTGTTTGCAACGCTGCTGTATCACGGACATACTTGAGTGAAAGCTTTTAATGATTTTTAAGGGAGTTTGTAAATAAGATATTGATTTAATACAACAGTAAAATAAACAAGTAGTTAATATGAAGTGACTTACATTGTCTGACTATAACCCTGTCGCCCAATTTTGCTCTGTTTCGTTGTCAAAAATGGTGTGAAAGAAGTCACAACTGAGCCGCTGCGCATCTCCGTTCAAACAGCCGTGTTTCGTTTATGAAGGAAAGTGTCACGAATCAACGATTCAATTTCCCATTCATAAAGACACTCACAAGCTTTATTCCTTTATAGTCGTTCGAACGAATCAAATGAATGATATGATTCAGTAATTAAATCAGTTTTCAGTTTTAAAGTATCCTTTAAGTCATTTAAATCATTTAATATTTCTGTATTCAAAATTTTATATGTAAATAATTAATCTCAACACTGATTTATGAATTTGATTGCACTCATGATAAAAATTGATAAAATACTCTTATTCTCCTTGCTCTGGTTTTGTTGTTTTAATTTGACATTTTAAAAAAGCTTAAAATATACATATATATATACAGGGCTCGAAATTGCGACCATTTTGGTCGCATATGCTCCCGAAATTTTATCTATGCGACCTCAAAATATATTTGGGAGCATTTGTGCGAGTGCATGTAACTGTTGTCGTGCGACCTCTTTTCATTTCTCTAAAAACGTTCACAGTATGTGGCTTCTGTGTGCTGAATGCTGATACGGTGACCGATTTTAGATCGGTTAATATTAGCTGTCAATCACTCTGCTAACTACTGCGGGAAATGCAAAGGGCTGAAGAAAAGGGAAAATGAAAAGAACACTGACAGATTTCTTTTGCAAACTGCCTAACGTTACAAATAATGGCACTGGTGAAAGAATTTTACTTGCCCTACCGGACACTGACCCGATCAAAAAAATCAATAACAAGCGATAACTAGCGCAGCACCGAAATTTGAGATGATTCTGACTGTATTAAACTGTGACTGAAAACGGACAGCATCAAGGTTGCGTCAGTTGAGGCTCAAAACTGCATATAACATATATAGGTAAGAAACATTACACTAACAAGCACCATTACGAAATGACATTGATGTTATGCAACAGCAGTTCAATAAACTAGCAGTTAATATTAACTGACTTACATTTTAGACACATCATTGACCATTTTGCTAACGAAAATAGTTGTAAGCAAAGGCGCGGCAGAACAGTCCCGAATCTCTGAGCCATTCTGAATAACCGCGTGAACGAACTGGTTGAACCTGTGACTTATTCATTAAGACAGTCTCCTATTGGTGGTTCGGTTTCATATTTTAAAAATTGTTGCATTTTACCAACATTTTACATGTACATGTTTAAAAAACTAAAACTTTAATTTTATAACATTGTGCATTTGCAGTTTTATTGCACAAATGCATTTTTTGGAAGCTCTTATCTTCATTAAACAGTAAAGACATTTAAATGCACTTAGGATTTGTTTTCCTCTGTATTGGAAAAATGGAGTTGGTTGATACTGATTTAATATGTCTAATTATTCTAACTAAATGTATTGATAAGTACAAATCTGACGTAAATAATGAGACGTGCATTTAGTAAGGTTAGGAAAATATTGGCCTTCATGAAGTTAAAAAGTTTAAGGCAAATATCACATAGAATATTGATACTGGAATGGATTACATTTACGCCAAAGAAAAAAGGGCTTTTTTTTTTTTACCTGGACAAGTAAATTTTTTACTAATTGTTGGTGGGTGCTCCTAAATTTTTACTGAAGTTGGGAGCACCAGTGCTACCAAGTAAAAAAGTTAATTTCGAGCCCTGATATATTTAAAAACATTGACATAAAAGATGACATACTTGTAATATTGCCAAAAATGCCATTACAAAGGTAAAAACAAAATTCCCCTGTAAATCACTTTAAGGAGTGAAATACCACCTCATCATGAGAAGGCAAATTTTAAGATTATTTGATTATTGATTAGAAGGTGCTCCTAAAATTTTGACTGTGCTCCTAAAGTTTTTAAGTAAGCGTAGAGCCCTGCTTCCTTACATTAAAACTGTGTGTGTTTCAGGCACTCGTCTGATAAGGTGTCCAAGCTGGAGGCGCAGGTGGAGGCGTATAAGAAGAAGCTGGAGGATCTGGGCGATCTGAGGCGGCAGGTGAAGCTGCTGGAGGAGAAGAACACCAGTTACATGCAGAACACCGTCACGCTGGAGGAAGACCTGCGCAAGGCCAACGCTGCTCGAGGACAACTGGAGACCTACAAGAGACAGGTGTGAGCTTGTTCACTTGATAAAAACAAACAGTGATGACCTGTTTTTCCATGACTGAGACGACATTAGTCACTAACTGGGACTGTATCAACATGCATTAAAACATGCTGATGAAGAAGACCAAACTATGTAGTTTAAAATAAAATAGAACTCTCTTTATCCAGAATGTCTTATAATACTTTCTTTAAAAAAAATCGAAGTGCTTGCGATTGACAGTAAATAATGATTTCAAATCCCTCAGTCATAGCTTCTTTCTAAAAAGGACACATTTTGTGCCCTGTGTTTAATTAATTTTCCCAATCTGGCAACCAGTCGTATTGACAAAACATGGACAGACATTTAAGTTGGAGTTCAGCGATCTCCGTTAAGATATTCTGCTCAACTGAAGGTGTAAAACAGCCAATCTGTGTTTATTCACGCGGCTGTTTGTGCTTTTTGCTCCGTAAATGTGTCACCAGACCTTCTCACTGACTAAAATAATAATTCCAAAAAAGATCTCAACTGTTTGTGAGTCTGAATAAATGCATTTACGCTCTTCTTTGCCACAGTACGAAGCCTTTTGTTGTCGTTTTGATAGATAGACATGAATATAGTTTGAAATTATTGGAATTAAAATTAGAAATGTCAGTGTTTTATCTTTTGACAGATGCTTTTAAGCTTGACCACATTTTAAAATGTAGGGAGTGTTTATGATCATAAAAGAAGTCAAATAAAGCATGTGTATAAGTTTTGTGCTTATAATTTTGAGCAAAATTATTGTGGTTTTCAGTTTAACCATTAAGCATGCTGAGTAAAATGTGAACGAGTTTTAGTTGACTTAAAACTCCTATAATTTAATCCCCGGTTTCACAATCAAGGCTTAAGCCTAGTTCTAGACTAAAATGTACGTCTGAGCCGTTTCAACTGAAAGAAACTTGCACTGACTGATTATAAAATATATCAGTGCCTTTGTTTTGTCTTTAGATGCACACCAGCAATGTTTTTTTTCTAATGCAATGGTTATAAAAACTACTTAAATGTCCTAATTGAACTATGGTCTAAGCCCTGTCTGTGAAACCAGGCCTTAGTCAACTAAAACACGTTTAAACTTAGCAGAGTTTCCACAGCTCATGGAATTTCTGGAATATCATGGAAAGGTCTATTCCAGACATTGAAAGTCAGGGAATTTTATGTTTTTTTGGTTCAAGTCATGGAATATCAGGGATTTGTGTTTGTTGCTTTAAATTTTAGTTTCCGTTTATCAAAATGTAATTTTTCTATACTGTATTTTTTCTTTCTTTCTTTCTTTTTTTTTTTTGCGTTGTTTCACATTATGCCTATTTTTATGGTTGGGCTATTTTTCAGTGCCATTTTATTCCCTTCCCACACGTCATCTGGCGATCGCTTAAGTCAAATCAAACCAGACTGTACCTGATAACTAAGGCAACCATGCCAGGAAAATGTACATTTCAAGAGCTTTGGCTGAAAAAAAAAAGACCACTTCAAAGCCTGGGTGTTAAAAGTAGACAATAGAAAAGCAAAAACTAAATGGGAAGAAATACAAAGAATGAGTGATGAACTTGATGACAAACAGAAAATCCTTCAGAGTGTTTAAGCTCCTGAAATAATAAAAAAAAACATTTCTGTATAAATAGTACATAAAAATATTAAATTGCATTTGATGGTTAAAGGCAAAAAAATATGTGATGCAAATATAAACTGGCAATTGTGAGTTATTAAGAAATAGAGAAATAATCTGATAAAGTCAGAATTGCGTGATATAAACTCGCAATTGCGAGTTATAAAGTCAGAATTATGAGATACAAACTCGCAATTCTGTGAACACATCAGTATTTTTTTTGCCTCAGAAATGGTCTTTATAACTTGCAATTGCGAGTTTATATTTCACAATTCTGAGAAAAAAGTCAGAATTGCAAGATACAAACTCGCAATCGCAAAAAAAAGAGCCAGAATTGCGAGATACAAACTCGTAATTGTGAGAAAAAATGATAGGTCTTGGAAATTCAGCTTTCTAGTCAGTGAAAGTCAGTGAAAGTCTGGGAATTTGACATTTGGCTCAGAGTGGGAACCCTGACTTAGACTTTAAAGGCATTGAGCTGCGTTCAGAGCTCAGGATGATGTTTGTCTTATTAGAGACACTGATGTTATATCTATATCAGCTCGGAGAACAGTAACCGGTGTGCTGTGTTTTCAGGTGGTGGAGCTCCAGAACAAGCTCTCAGAGGAGTCCAAGAAAGCCGACAAGATGGAGTTCGAGTATAAACGCGTCAAGGAGAAAGTCGACTCTCTTCAGAAAGAGAAAGACGTAAGAAAGCGGCTTGATTTAATCATGAGATGCTGGTAGAGAAGCCGCCGGATGCCGTCGGCATTAAGGCGCTTCTTTGTGAAGTGAATGGGGAACGAGCCGCAGACGTGCTGAGATACGAATGAGCGGATCTGCGGGGTCTTTGATGAAGCAGCTGCACTTCATTCACTGCCGTTATCTCACTCTGTTCTCGTATTATTATAGCCGCTAACACGCAGCTCCTGCTCCTCTGTTTTGTTCTTCCTCCTCATTTCCAGTCTCTCTCTCAATACAAAGTCAAGTCATGCTTCATGCTAAAAAAAGTTTCAAAGCAGCTTCACAGTAATAAACCGTAAAATAACTGCTAATGTTAATGTAAGTTCAATCATGAGGTCACAGAATATCAATACAGAATATTAATGGTCTGTGAATATTGTAGACGAGCTGAAAAATTAGATGTTGACTCGACGCTAATTAAGTCTGATGACTCTTTCAAACACAATTAACACTTTAGCTAATTTGACATCAACACTGTTTCTTTCTGCTCTGTGTGATTTTCTGAAGAAGACACACTCACACACTTGCGCTCTCTCTCTCACACACAAAACGTCAATTTCTGAATGTACTTTATTAGCAGAGTGTTTAATTGTAGACTCATTGTCAAAACATTTACATCTGAGCTGCATGCAGAGAATACTACAAAACACATGTGATGTGAAATAACACATACAGAGCATTGTAAGGGTGAAACCGCTGACATGAACCTGTGTGTGTGTGTGTGTGTGTAGCGCTTGAGAACGGAGCGAGACTCTCTGAAGGAGACGATTGAGGAGCTGAAGTGTGTTAAAGCTCAAGAGTCTCAGCTGACATCAGGTAACTCCTTTAAGTGTCACCCTCCATTTTATAAAATATACATGAAAGTGCACTTTCCAAACTTAAATTGTTGTAATTCATGAACACTTAGGAAGATCTGAGGTTGGTCTCTTTTTTTTAAGAAGGCAATCAGCAGATTATTGCTGAAGTGGAATTAAAAAAAAAGAAAAGAAAAAACACTCAATAAGTTATAGAAGTTTAAATTTACTATAAAGAAAATGCACTGTACAAATGTTATTTTATTTGACATAAAATAAATAACATAACAGGTTTTACCCTAAATTTGCTATTAAATTGAAGCCCTATGTCTAAATAGGTTATTTTCCACATTTGAAGTTGATATGAAAAAATTTATTTAGGGTGCCATTCAAACTCCATTTGTGACCCTGGAGCACAAAAGTCTTAAGTCGCTGGGGTATATTTGTTGAATAGGCACAAATACATTGTGTGGGTCAGAATTATTGATTTTATGCCAAAAATCATCAGGGTATTAAGTAAAGATCATGTTCCATTAAGATATTTCGTAGATTTCCTTCCGTAAATGTATCAAAACTTAATTTTTGATAAGTAATATACATTGCTAAAACTTCATTTGGACAACTTTAAAGGCCATTTTCTCAATATTTAGATTTCTTTGCACCCTCAGATTGCAGATTTTCAAATAGTTGTATCTATGCTAAATATTGTCCTGTTATAACAAACCATGCATCAATGGAAAGCTTATTTATTCATCTTTCAGATTATGTATTAATCTCAATTTCCAAAAATGGACCCTTATGACTGGTTTTGTGGTCCAGGGTCACATATTTTTTTAAATGCAGTCACAAATGTCTAAATTTCTCTGTCACTGTTACTTCTATCATAAAATAACGTAATGTGTTTCAGGATATGTTTGTGTTTAATTCATTATATGTATGTATATAATGGGTAGATATGTGCTGATCACAAGTGTTTTATCAGGTTTGGTGCCACTTGGTAGTAACGAGCCGTCTGATTCGCTGGCTGCAGAGATCGTCACACCTGAGATTCGGTAGGTGACATGCAGTAACATGAAGACACACACACACACACACACACACACACACACACACACGAGCTGGGTAGTAAGTGATCAGATGTAATGTGGATTACGTAATCAGATTACAAAAATGAAGTACTTGTAATTAAAGTAAGTTACATTTTAAAATACTTGTAATCAGACTACAGTTACATTTTTATGGGTTACATGATTACATATTATTCACTCTATAGCAATAAATTACTCATAATTCATTGATTTCCCCCTCATTTCTCTTTTTCATTTTTACATTTTCCTTTCTAAAATATCCTATCGATTATATACATTCAGAAAGTCCAGTTTAGTGGACATTCACACACAGACTAGTCATTATCCAGGTGGAGACACAGCATTTGACCACTGGATTTACAACATTGCATCAGCTGCTGATGAACACATTCATTTTTATTTCAATTATCACTCGCTAGGTTTTTTTAACCATGTATTATTGTGTCTTTGGAAGGCTTTTGTCTTTCATACTCATTAAAATGCAACGTTATTTCTTATTTACACACAATGCAGGCATTCCCAAGCTTTTTGTCATCTAAACCGTATTCGCCAAATATATTTACTTTAAGTGCCCCTGAGATTTTAAATGAAATATTTCAATAATTAAGTTTCACATTTGCATGTTCACGGTTTCTTTGATGTTGATCAATGGTCACATGGCATGCAGGTAGATAAAAATATTTCATCTTTTTTAGAAAGTGTTTTATTTTAATTGTTATTTTAAAACAAAGACTAATGAAATGCAATGACGGTTCACTCCTATACTTATGAATGAGAGAAACTGCAGCACGCAATATGGAGGAATAGTCCCACCTTCTCAATGATAGAGACAAATTTCCCATAGAAACCTGAGGCGCATTGACTGGTCTAGCCTGAAAAATAAGCCTTTTAAATACTATCTGAGCATAAGAAACAACATTCATGGGGCAGTTAATTTAAGACTTTTGTTGCTGATTTGATATACGTCATTTAATTGTGAGTTCACCGAGCAGTTTTTGAAATTTCAGGATTCATTCATTAAGATGGACTTAGTCTTGTATGAGCTGAACTGTGTAACAAACACCAGCATTATAACCAGAAACCGTTAGAGCTTTCCTCTGCTGATGGATCTAACTGTTTTAAAGCTGTCTGGCTGCAGAGGTTTGTCTGGTTATCGTGTTCTAGTTAGCTCCTGTTCTTGTCCTGACTAGTGTTGTCTTGTCATGTTGTCTTCTCAGGGAGCGTATGATCCGCCTGCAGCATGAGAATAAGATGCTGAAACTGGCTCAGGAGGGATCAGATAATGAACAGATCGCTCTGCTGCAGAGTTTACTGGAGGACGCCAACAGCAGGAAGAACGAGCTGGAGACGGAGAACAGGTCACTCTCACAGAGCTTCAACTAGTTGGTGGTTCACCTGTATAACTAGTCAGTCTTAAAGGATTAGTTCACTTTCAGAACAAAAATGTACAGATCACCCCCTTGTCATCCAAGATGTCCGTGTCTTTCTTTCTTCAGTCATGAAGAAATTGTTTTTTGAGGAAAACATTACAGGAATGTTCAATGGGTCCCCAAAGTTTGAGCTTCCAAAATGCAGTTTAAATGCAGCTTCAAAGGGCTTTAAATGATCCCAGCCGAGGAAGAAGGGTCTTATCAAGTGAAACAATTGGTTATTTTCGAAACAGATTGACAATTTATATACTTTTTAACCGCAAATGCCCGTCTTGTCTCTTGTGATGCACATGCATAGTCTCTGTAATTGGGTTCAATACAGTTAGGGAATATCTAAAAACTCACATCTTGTTTTCTCCTCTAACTTCAAAATCGTCCTGTTTTACCTGTTTTACCTTTTTTTTTTTTTTTTTTTTTTTTTTTTTTTTGTAAAGGACTTTTGAGCTTCTTTCAAAGTTCGCTTTGTAAACACTGGGTCGGTACTCCTGCAGCGCTGTAGGACGATTTTGAAGTTGGAGGTGAAAACGAGATGGGAGTTTTTAGACATACCCTAACTGTATTGACCCAGATCACACAGACTACGCATACACAGAGATCACAAAAACAAACATTTGCAGTTAAAAATTATAGAAATTGTCAATTTGTTTCAAAAATAATTGATCGTTTTGCTAGATAAGACCCTTCTTCCTCGGCTGGGATCATTTAAAGCCCTTTGAAGCTGCGTTTAAACTGCATTTTGGAAGCTCAAACTTTGGGCACCATTCATATCCACTATATAGAGAGAAATCCTGAAATGTTTTCCTCAAAAAACTTAGTTTCTTTACACCTGAAGATAGAAAGACATGAACATCTTGCATGACAAGTGGATGAGTAAATGATCTGTGCATTTTTGTTGTGAAAGTCAACTGATCCTTTAAGGAAGAGCTGTAATGAGGCTGGTTTAGGGTCGTGTTTAAAAGTCACTGTAATTTATGAACCTCAATAGAGTTACTGACACATATTCAACAGCTTCATAGATCATAGATGAATAACCGTTTATGGTATGAAAGACTCATAGTGCTCACAAACAAGTGTGATGACAGGAGCACTCTAATATAAACTGACAGATGATTTTCTAGGTGTCTCATCATACAGCACTTGTGTGTGTGTGTGTGTGTGTGTGTGTGTGTGTGCACCTGGTATTTATCACGTTATAGGGACCAAATGTCCCCACAAGGATAGTAAAACTAGTAAATTTTGACCTTGTGGGGACATTTGTGAGGTCCCCATGAGGAAACAGGCTTATAAATCATACAGAATGAGTGTTTTTGAGAAAATAAAAGTATGCACAGTCTCCTGTGAGGGCTAGGTTTAGGTGTAGGGCCATAGAAAATATGGTTTATACAGTATAAAAACCATTACACCTATGGAATGTCCCCATAAAACAATAGTGTGTGTGTGTGTGTGTGTGTGTGTGTGTGTGTGTGTGTGTGTGTGTGTGTGTGTGTGTGTGTGTGTGTTTCAGGCTGGTGAATCAGAGGCTGCTGGAGGGCCAGTCTCAGGTGGAGGAGCTGCAGAAGTCTCTTCAGGAACACGGATCCAAAGCAGACGACGTGAGTCTAACGTTTCAGCACATCAGTAGATATATTGCTGTTGATCTGAATGTGACATGACCGTAAACATGAGATCACAGCTCATCGCTGCAGCTCAGAAAGACAAGTGCACATCTACACAGCATCTGACAGACTCTGCCAACAAAATCGTTCCTAAAGAGACCAAAGTGGCAGATATTCACAAACGAGAGAAGTCGTACAAACCTGAGCTGCTCGTGTCAGGGGTGAGAGAAAAAAATCAGGTCTTCAGCGATTCAGGTTTGGTCTCTACATGCTTTCATGCTGAGAAATTAATGTAAACAAAGGTGAAGTTCACAAAATTTTACAGAACAAAAATGTACAGATAATTTACTCGCCTCCTTGTCATCCAAGATGTTCATGTCTTTCTTTCTTCAGTCGTAAAAAAATAGTTTTTTGATGAAAACATTTCAGGAATTTTCTCCATAAAGTGGACTACTATGGTGCACCGAGTTTGAAGTTGCAGCTTCAAAGGGCTCTAAACGATCCCAGCTGAGCAATAAGGGTCTTATCTAGTCAAACGATCAGCCGTTTTCTTAAATAAATTAATATTTGTACACTTTTTAACCTAAATCTAGCTCTGCGATCCACATGCATACTCTGTAAAAACTCTCATCTCATTTTCTCCAACTTCAAAATCATCCTACATCGCTGTTTGACCTTTTTTTGTAAAGGGTGTTTGATCTTCTTTGCACGTTCACTTTTAAACACTGGGTTGGTACTTCTGCTGCGATGGAGGATGATTTTGAAGTTGGAGGAGAAAATGTGAGTTTTTCCACATACCCTAACTGATTTAACCCGGAGTACACAGAGTATGCATGCTCATCGCAGAGCTGGACAAGACAAGAATTTGAGGTTAAAAAGTGTATAAATATTAATTTTATTTAAGAAAATGACTGATTGTTTTGCTAGGGTAAGACCCTTATTCCTCAGCTGGGATCGTTTAGAGCCATTTAAAGCTTTTTTGGAGGTTCAAACTCGTGGCCACCAGAGAAGTCCACTATATGGAGAGAAATCCTGTAATGTGTTCCTCAAAAAACATATCTTTACTAGTAAAGATAGAAAGAGATGACAAGGGTTAGTAAATTATCTGTACTTTTTTGAATTCTTAAAAGAAGTGAACTAATCTTTCAAAGACTAGGCAAAACTCAACAAAGAGTTGTTTTGATCATTTATTTGTAATTATTTTAAAAAGTACGTACAATTATTTAGGTCATTTAACAAAAGCACATTATAAATTTGATGTCTGTAAGCTCATTCATTAATAAGATTTTGTAGATCAGGGTCCAGTTGCGTAAACTTAGCCTCTATGTTAAGACCGTGTCTCAGTTAACCAAAGGGTAATCAGTCTTATGTTTTGGATTCAGCTTAGATTAATCTACATTTCTCTGTAACTGAATTAAAAAAAATTGACCAGTCTTAAAGAAATGATTAGCTGACTAACTTTTTAAGACTAGTCTAAACCTTTTATGCAACCGGCCGCAGGACTTATTGTGGAATTGGATCGTGATCCCAGAATTTCATCATAAGAAGCCAATAGATTCGATTAAACAATAATGTGTCGAATCATTTTCACTTATGTAGATTGAAAGGCAGAAAATAATGTTCACCCCGTACAGAAGCAACCAGCTGCTTAAAGTGTCTAAATGACCGATCGCATGAGCAAAAAGATCAACCAAATCCTCCAGAGGTGTTTAGAGAGGAGCGTGAGCGTGTTTGTTGTCCGCATGTGATCTACGTGTTTGACGCAGCGCTGGCGTGTGATCATAGCATCTGTTCTTCATCAGACCGTCTCAATGATCAGATGCACACAGGACAAGCTCTGTTATGTTGTGATGTGACTGTAATGTCCTGTGTGCAGAGCTGGGTAGTAAGTGATTAGATGTAATGTGGATTACGTAATCAGATTACAAAAATGAAGTACTTGTAATTAAAGTAAGCTACATTTTAAAATACTCCTAATCAGACTACAGTTACTTTTTCATGGATTACATGATTACATATTATTCACACAATAGCAATAAATGATTCATAGTTCATTGATTCCCCCCTCATTTCTCTTTTTCATTTTTAAATTTCCTTTCTAAAACGCCTATCGATTATATACATTCAGAAAGTCCAGTTTAGTGGACATTCACGCATAGACTAGTCATTATTCAGCTGGAGACACAGCATTTGACCACTGGATTTACAACATTGCATCAGCTGCTGATGAACACATTGATTTTTATTTCAATTATCACTCGCTAGGTTTTTTTAACCATGTATTATTGTGTCTTTGGAAGGCTGTTATTTCTTATTTACACACAATGCAGGCATTCCCAAACTTTTTGTCATCTAAACCTTATTCGCCAAATATATTTACTTTAAGTTCCCCTGAGATTTTAAATGAAATATTTCAATAATTAAGTTTCACATTTGCATGTTCACGGTTTCTTTGATGTTGATTAATGGTCACATGGCATGCAGGTAAATACAAATATTTAATCTTTTTTAGTAAGTTTTTTTATTTTATTTGTTATTTTAAAATAACAAGGTTCACTCCTATACTCATGAATGGGAGAAACTGCAACACGAAATATGGAGGAATAGTCCCACCTTCTCAATGAAAGAGACAAATTTCCCAGAGAAACCTGAGGCTATAGACCAGACAATCATAAGTACGTTATGGCTGCACATGCGTATTGACTGGTATAGCCTGAAAAATAAGCCTTTTAAATACTATTTGAGCATAAGAAGCAACATTCATGGGGCAATTAATTTAAAACTTTTGTTGCTGATTTGATACGTCATTTAATTGTGAGTTCAGCGAGCAGTTTTTGAAATTTCAGGATTTGTTCCTTAAGATGGACTTGGTCTTGTATGAGCTGTTAAAGGCGTTGCAAATATGGCCACAAAATAAAGAGACATTCCTTAAAAAGGACTAATTTAGTTTAATTTAAATTTTTTTATGATTTAATTAATTGTTAGCTTTTCATTAAACCCACAAATCATCTGCAGTTCCTGTTCAAACCCTAGTTTGGGAAACCTTGATGTAATAAAATGCTTAATGCACTTCATGTTGTAAATTAGAACGAATGGAATATATTTTCTTACTCTTTGCATTCATTTACGTCATTATGGTACAAGATAATCCTACTTAAATCAATGTGATAAACGAGTTAAGTTAAAAGTAATCTGATTAGATGACCTAAAATATGTAATGTAACTGATTACACTACAGTTGTTGTCATGTAATCTGGAATCAGTAACTGATAACACTTTGTAAGTAATCTACCCAGCTCTGCCTGAATGAACGGCAGAAGTGCAGTCGCAGGCTTCATTCTCACTGCATGTCTCTCAGCATGATGGAGTGTGTTTATGTCATTGAAGTGTGACTAACCCTGATGCTCGCTGGCGTCTGTGTCGCGGTCGCTCTAACGCTGGGCTGCGTGTCGATACTAACCTGTTTCTGTGGTGATGCAGCATGATCCAGGTGAGCCAGCGGTCGTCCGGCCGGCTGCGTGTGGAGCGTGATGCCTTCATCCTCATCCTCATCAGAAGCACACGTGTGTGTCCGTTACTTTAGTCTGACCGTCATCCGTCTGTCTGTCTGTCGTTGGTAACAGGCTCTGCTCTCTTCTGTCTGTCAATCAAATCTCTCTCAGTCTGTTGTAAGTACAGTCAGGCATTTTGAGGCTCTCTGATTGTTTTCGTTTTTCGGTTCAGTCGCATGGCAGCTCACAGCACACACACACACACACACACACACACACACACACACACACACACACACACACACACACACACACACACACACACGCGCGCGTGTGGTTCCTCCAGCATCCGTGTGTCACGGAGTGAACACGCGTGTCTCCTGCTGCTGGATGTCTATGAGCTGATGATTAGAGGAGCATGATCCATCCATTGATTACTGGACGAGTTTCTGCTGGGTTTACTGTTGAATGAGATGTGAATTTGATGCTGATTGAAGATGATCCTGCTTTGATTGACTGAGGCGCATCCGTGTTGATCTGAAGATTCTGTGTTTGAATATTTGCAATCACTGAATAGATGTGTTATTTTTTAATTTCACTGATTTAATATTGCAGAATAAAATCAAAAATGGATTCACCAACAAGGTTTAATCAAATATATTTAATATTAAAGAGTAAAGTCATTGACTAGTTTGTCCTCTAGAGGTGTTTAAAATAAATATCTTCTGAGACTAGACAGCAGGTTATCTGAACCGCTAATCAACTAGTCTGTGTTAAAGAAGAGCTGTAATAGTAATATTACTTTTTTCAACCTAACTAGTAAAGTAAAACATTTTTTTTTTCCAAGAAAATATCTGAGTTACTTTTTCAAAAAACTAACGCCAGTTACCTTTTGTTTTCTTTATGTATTTAATCCCATTTTATTAACCAATGACTTTGCTGCTGACCTTTGATCCAATTCAACCGTACACTGCAAAAATACTGTTCTTACTTACATTTTTTGTCTTGTTTCCAGACAAAATATATTAAAAAATCTTAAATCAAGAAGGATTTTCTAGACAAGTAAATAATTATTTTCTTGTTTTCAGAAAAAAAACAAGTCAAAATTAAGTGAGATTTTGCTTGGAACAAAAAAAATGTTGCTTACCCCATTGGCAGATTATTTTGCTTATTTCAAACAGAAAAAACATTTTTTGCTTACCCCATTGGGAGATTATTTTGCTTGTATAAAAAAAAACACTTATTTTTGACTTGTTTTTGACTTGTTTTCAGAAAAAAATTGTTTACTTGTTTTGATTTAAGAAATTTTAGATATTTTGGCTGGAAACAAGACAAAAAAATCAAAAAAATATAAGTCATAAAAGCATTTTTTGCAGTGTACTAATAAGCAAGACTTACTTTATATTAACTAACATTTGTGTTTTTTTCTCATTGCTGAAGAGTGTTGAACTTTCTTTTCCTACAGTTCTACTGTACAGACGTCAATTTAATTTTCCTTTAGCCTTAGCCTTATTCACTTCATTTCATTTTGGTGTGAAATGGCTTTTACATTTGCTAAGAATCAAAGTTTTTATATTAAAAACAAACAAGCCCTGCCCAGATTTAAAAAGTAACGCAAAAGTAACGTAACGCATTACTTTCCATAAAAAGTAACTAAGTAACGTAATTAGTTACTTTTTTAGGGAGTAACGCAACATCGTAATGTATTACTTTTAACAGTAACTTTCCCCAACACTGGACATATGTTTATTGCTAAAAACAGCTCACTACTAGTTGAGCTCACTGACCTACTAGTCAGTTGCTGCTGGGGTATTATGGTTAAGTAAAACCATTAACAAAACATTGTTACTTAAAAATAAAAAAATGAACTGAAATCAAATATTTCTACTAGTTTCTAAATGTGTTTAATCCGATTTAACTATGTAATAAAATAATTTAAACTAAAACTGAAATAAAACCGTATGGACATAAAACAACAAACTACTAAAATGACAAAAACAAAATAACTAAAACAAAAATCAAAATGAAAACAAAGTATGAAAAGAAGTGATATTCAGAATATAAATATCTGGATTATACTAAAAGACCACTGGTCAGGTGATAGTAAGTAGTAGAGCTGTAGTGTTTCTGTGCGTCATTAGACAGTGTTTATTCGTGATTTGCTCGTGTGTTGATTATTTGCTGATTGTATTGTTGTGTGATTGTGGATGAGCTCAGTGGCGTCCTCTGCTGGACACATCATGCGCAGTGCCCCAAAAACCCCCTCCAGCGCCTCAGAAGTGCACACTATGTAGGGATGTGGGTGTGATTCCGCTGGTGTCCAGCAGGAGGCGCTGCAGTGCTGCACATGAGCATTAAAGCATGGTGACGTCTGTGTGTTTGTGTTGGAGCGACTCTAACATCTCTGCTTCTTGTCCTGCTTCAGACGGTCCTGATGAAGAGGAAGTGTCAGGAACATCTGTGAGTATCAGCAGAGAATCGCTCTGACGTTACAGAGACTCTGTTGGCCATGAATGACACAGAATGCGATTGTTCTCACTCTGTAGGGAGAAATTAAGAGACGCCACTAATGAGCTTCAGAAGAAGAGCACCGTGATTGAAGATCTGGAGAACAAACACACTTCCAGCGGTGAGACTCTCTGATGATCGTACATGGGAACGTGTGTGTGTGTGTGTGTGTGTGTGTGTGTATTAGAGTGTGTGTGTGTGTGTGTGTGTGTGTGTGTGTGTGTATTAGAGTGTGTGTGTGTGTGTGTGTGTGTGTGTGTGTGTGTGCAGATTGTGCTTAAATGAGAGCTTGTGGAATGATTTCAGCTCAGAGGATTGAAGATCTGGAGGATGCGCTGAAGAAGAAGGATGAAGATATGAAACAGATGGAGGAGAGATACAAGAAATACCTGGAGAAAGCCAAGAGCGTACGTCTGACACTCTTCTGCGTTTGTGCTTGATATAGTTTGTGTGTTTTAAAACAACTGTATGTTATAAGAAGTGTATTTGTATGAATGTGTGCACTAGTACAGCTGTCTTTGTGAGGGTCATTTTGAGTTTTAGACCATCGAAGTGAGGACAGTTTTCTAAAGTGAGGACATTTTGGCCAGTCCTCCATTTCTGAGACCCCTTTAAAGG
>CM065119.1:245000-315000 GCA_033026305.1 Cirrhinus molitorella
CGTTCAGTATGGCTATAAAGGTCACACCAAATAAAGCCCCAAGAAGCTGTGGTTTACAGTAATTTAGAGCTAAGGTACAAAAAACACATTATTCTTCCGGCAAACGATGTAGTTCCTCAGAAACGCTTGTGGTTCCAAAAAAGTGCACAAACATAAATGAAAAATGGTCTTATTTGTAAGGCTGCGTCCTCCTCTGTCGCATTTGAAGGAAGCATACATCATCGGGGAAGTCTCATTTAAGAAAAGCAACTGATAAATTGCAGAGTGAAAAAGAAATATTAATAGTAATTATTTATATTGCACCTTTCAAACATAAAATGCAAATCAAAGTGCTTTACAGCAATATGTAAAAAACATGTATACAACAATACAACACATTCAATAAAAACAGACATTTTCAGTGTAAACTACATGAAGGCCAAGTACAAAAACAATCCGTTTTCAACTTCCTTTTAAGAATACTGAGTGTGCTAGCTTCCCTAATATCTAAAGGTAATGTATGCCATAATTTTGGAACATAATTAACGAAGGCTGCATCATCAGTTTTTTTTTTTACTTCTTGAACTAGGAGTTTTATAGTATTGTACACTGCACGAGGAATAACTTTTCCTAAATAAGACATCATATCTTTTTTGATATTTAAACTCACATTAGACATTTTTAACACTGAATAAAGCACATAATCAGTACCTGAGATTATCATTGTCATTTAGTATATTGTTGTTCCAGCTGTGTCGTCACAGAAATAGAAACGTTTGTAAAATAGAAATGTTGTGTGTTGTCACCACGGCTAGTTAACTCTGAATAACATGGAAAAGATACCTTTTATCGGTTGTGGCGTCGTCGTGTGTAGTTTGGGCCCAGAGCAATGGTTTTTCTACTGTCCAAACTGTATTTTCTATCGTCTTACACCTAAACCTACTCCTCACACAAAACTACAGGCATTTTTAGATTCTCAAAACACTTCGTTCTGTGTGTTTTTTGTTTTGTTTTTTTGCATGGGGACCAAAAAAATATCCCACAACATGACGCCATCGCAGTACTACTTTTGGTTTCCCAAAGAACCTTTCAGTGAAGTTTTTAAATGAAGAACATTTGAAGAATCTAAAAGTTTTGAAAGGTTCCATTGATGTTCAAGGTTCTTTATGAAACCATCAATGCCAATAAAGGACCTGTTTTTAAGAGTGATAGTCAAAATACTACTAGGTACTACTAGACTTATGGGGACATTTGGTCCTCATAATGTAGAGACTACTATGTACACACACACACAGATGTCATGAAACTGCTCAAACACACACACATCCATGTGACTGTAATGTGTTTCTGTGTGCAGAAGGAGTATGACAAGACAAAATCTCAGAGAGACCAGGAGGAGAAGCTGATCGTATCTGCCTGGTACAACATGGTGCGTATCAGACACGAGAACCTCAGCTTACACTGCACTTCAGCAACTGTTCAATAAACAGCAAGTTAATAATATAAAGAGACATTTTAGACGCCATATTGTCTATTTTGCCAACGAAAATAGTTCCAAACAAAGATAAAGACAACGTTGTGCCTTTCTGAGCAATACGCGACACTGTATTGAATCAGATTTGTATTGATTTGTATTGAATCCTGCTGAATTAATCAGATTTTTGAATTAATTTGTTTAGTGAATCGTTTGAATCAACTCATCTGTTTGACTGAATCAAGACTCACTCATTAGCAGTGACTTGCTGCTGCCTGCTGGTGGTTTTAATTTCACATCTTAAGTTTTTAATCATTTCTAAAACTTGTTTGAAAACATTTAGTTTTTTCATTTGTAATTGCTCTTTACTGAACTTTAATAAGGGTTAAATCCTTATTTATACAGAACACGATGTAGTGTGCTCACTTGCCTAACAATATTTAAAATTGAAATGAGTTAAGTTATTAAAGTTTGGTTTTTGGTAGTTTATTTGCAGTGTTGGGGGTAACACATTACAAGTAATGCGAGTAACGTAATATTACTTTTTCTAGTAAAGTAACGCATTACTTTTTAATTGAGTTTTTCCAAATAGGTAACACCAGTAATTTTTCCCCCCTTCATTTATTGATTAAAAGCTCTCCTGTCCCCATGTTGAGAGAAATTGGGAGTAAGATGTTATTTTAGTTCTAGAATAAATGTAAACATGTAAAAACACAAGAAAGCTGATTCAGCATTCCTCAGAATGAATGAAAACAGTTAAATTCAACTCAGAATATGATGCAAACCTGCAATAATAATAGTTAAATAATACTCATTTCCTTTATGCATCGAATCCCATTTTATTAACCACTGTCTTTGCTGCCGACCACAGATGATCCAATTCATCCAAGTCAAGTCAGCTTTATTTATATAGCGCTTTTTACAATACAGATTGTGTCAAAGCAGCTTTACAGTATCAAATAGGAAGGTAGTGTATCAATAATGCAAAAGGAAACGGTTACCATTTTCCAGTTAAAGTGAGTTAATCATTGATTCAGTGGTGCTATCATCAGCTCAGTTCAATTAGTATACAGTATCGCTGGAAAATAATACTAATAAGCAAAAATGACTCAAGGTAATCTAATATTTGTTTTTCTTTTCTGAAGAGTTGACATTTCCATTTCTCTAAGCCTGAGGCTTTTGGTGTAAAAGGGCTTGAAAAATATAGCTTTTTATATTAAAAACAAGCAAGCCCTGCCCAGTTTTAAAAAGTAACGCAAAAGTAACGCGACACATTAACTAAGTAACGTAATTGGTTACTTTTTCAGGGAGTAAGGCAATATTGTAATGCATTACTTTTAAAAGTCACTTTCCCCAACACTGATTATTTGTAAAAGTTACGTTTATCAGAAACAACAACCATTTAATTTTCTTTTTTTTTTTTTGTGGGGCCAGTGAAAATTTTGGCAGGGCAAGTAAAAATGTTAACCCTTTTAAAACTGAATGCGTCGGCCCTGACACATTAAACCAAGCTGTATTCATGTGACCATAACTCTTTAACCGTTTGCACTATCAACATAATTCAAACTGCTCCTGACAGCAATATACGGCTTATTACGGTCATTTCTTGCAAATGAAGGATGAATTTGAATGGAGAGATGGGGAGCGCAGAGATTTGGATTGCATAAAATAATAAAACAAACGAAACATACTGAAGGAAGAGTAAACAACACAAGAGGCGATTGGGATGATGTTTGATGAGATTGGGGAGCAGGCTGAGTTAGACTTTTCCAAATGTGGTGTGTGCATCTTCATAATGAGTCCATGCATGTAAATGTGTGCGTGTATAAACAAAAAAGCCTCCTGAATGAAAACCCAGTGTCACAAAAAATACTTGTAGATATGTTTTTTTTCAAAATAACAATCGGAAAATATATTCCTTTTTTTTTTTTTTTTGCCTATTAAAATTTTGCTTACAAATTCACCAGACAACATTAATATTGACATAACTGTATTTTTCTGAAAACCATTTGTTTTCTGAAAAAAAATGACATATTGCACTTGAAAATAGCACATTCTTTTAACATTTTACGGTCAAATAAGCAAAATATGTGACCCTGGAGCACAAAACCAGTCTTAAGTTGCTGGGATATATTTGTAGCAATAGCCAAAAATACATTGCATGAGTCAAAATTATAGATTTTTCTTTTATGCCAAAAATCATTAGGATATTAAGTAAAGATCATGTTCCATGAAGATATTTTGTAGATTTCCTACCATAAATATATCAAAACTTAATTTTTGATTAGTAATATGCATTGCAAAGAACTTCATTTGAACAACTTTAAAGGCGATTTTCTCAATATTTTGATTTTTCTGCACCCTCAGATTGCAGATTTTCAAATAGTTTGATCTCAGCCAAATATTGTCCGATCCTAACAAACTATACATCAATGGAAAGCTTATTTATTCAACTTTCAGATGATATATAAATCTCAATTTTGAAAAATTGACACTTATGACTGGTTTCGTGGTCCAGGGTCACATGTGAAAATGACCTATTTTACTCTTAGGTCTTAAAGGCTTAAACCATCCTTAGAGTTGAGCCCTGAATAGAGTGCTGGGGTTTGCCTGTATTTCTCAGTGTTGTGTATCTGTGGCAGATGTGAAGGGTTAAATCATGTGTGTGTGTGTGTGTGTGTGTGTGTGTTTTCAGGGAATGGCGCTGCAGAAGAAAGCGGCTGAGGACCGGCTGGCCAACACGGGTTCGGGTCAGTCGTTTCTGGCGCGTCAGAGACAGGCCACCAGCACCCGCCGCTCGTATCCGGGCCACGTCCAGCCCACGGCAGCCAGGTAGAACGTCGCCACGGCAACCCCCACCACAGCCAATCAGGACGCCCGACTCCACCCCAGCCCCCCTCCCACCCTCGCCGTCTTAATATGCTCCTCCTCCTCTCCGCCGATCCGGCCAATCAGGCTACCCGGACACGCCCGCTTTAATCCAATCAGCATTAATTAACGAACACGCTCCCGACGAACGACGTTCGTTCCTGTCGGACGCTTTCTAAAGGAGGCTTTGCAGTATTTTAAGGGTTGTTACTGACGCACAGGAGTGTTTTATTTGCTCTTAGACTGGTCTAAGCTGCTGTTCTTTAATCGCTCCTCTTTATTCTCCGTTGATATCTATGCATTGAAAGAGAGAACGCTGCACCGAACAGGTGTTTTTATTTTAAATGCACATCAGTGTGTCGATTTTTCCCGGTGATTTGGTGCTTCTTGTTTGTGTGTTTGTTTGTTTGTTTTAGTCGATTCATTCCCGATGCCTTAATACAGACTCACAGCTGCTGTCTGGCGTCTGTCGACGTCCTGCGAGTGCCGTGTGGCCCATCGTCTCCTTCGGGACTCAAACCGAACAAAAGTACAGGAGGAAGAACGATCAGTGAACCGAAAGTCCTGCGTTTGACGAGGAGCCACACGCTTCCTCCAGCGACGCTCGGCAGACGCTCGGCGCTCAATCTGTGACTGACGCCTGTCAATCTCTCTCTTTCACAGTGATGTTAAAGCGTGAGCGGCAGGGGCGGGGCTGCATGTCATCAGGGGGCGGGGCTGCATGACTGAGTGTGATTTGAGCTCATGCTGCTGAGTTTAACCCATTGCTGCACACAGACTAACCCAGAACGCTAAGCGATCAGAAGTGGGCGGGGCCGGCGCGTCAATCATTCTGAGCTCGGCCAATGGACGCGCGGCCATGACTGTTACGCTTTACACGGATGAACTCCTGCTTCCTGTTTTCATTTTAGTCGCTTTGTGGAGTGTTTCAGTATTTCCTGTAGTTTATGAACAAACCAGCCTCTTCATCCTCCTCGTACCCGCTTCATCAGCCGACTCTTTCTTCAGCGTCTGGATGCTGGACGTGTTTCAGTAGAATGACAGAGGAGCTCTGTTACTGACAGTGTTTAATTTGCTCCGCTAGCACAACATCCTTATGTTTGTTTTATACTAAATCAGTAAGTGCTTTTGATGATGATGATGATGATGATGATGATTCTGACATACAGTTGTGCTCAAAAGTTTACATCCCCCTTGCAGAATCTGCAAAATGTTAAGCAAAATAAGAGGGATCATATAAAATGCATGTTATGTTTTATTTACTACTGACCTGAATAAGATATTTCACATAGATGTTCACATATAGCCCACAAGAGAAAACAATAGTTGAACTCATAAAAATGACCACGTTCAGAAGTTTACATCCCCTTGATTCTTAATACTGTGTTGATGAATGACCCACAGCTGTGTTTTTTGTTTAGTGATAGTTGTTCATAAGTCTCTTGTTTGTCCTGAACAGTTAAACTGTCTTTCTTTAGTTCTTTGGTTTTCCAGCATTTTTTTTGTATTTGAACCCTTTCCAGCGACTGTGTGATTTAGAGATCCATCTTTTCACACTGAGGACAACTGAGAGACTCATATGCAACTATTACAGAAGCTTCAAACACTCACTGATGCTCCAGAAGGAAAACAACGTATTAAAAACTTTTGAACAGAATGGAAATGTGTGCATTTCTCTTATTTTGCATAAATATTGTATGTTGTTCATTTAGCACTGCCCTTCAGAAGCTACAGAAGATACTTGCATGTTTCCCAGAAGACAAAATAACTTACATTTACCATGATCTTCAAATTTCAAAAGTATTCACCCCCGGCTCTTAATGCATGTTTTTTCCTTCTGGAGCATCAGTGAGTGTTTGAACTTTCTGTAATAGTTGCATATGAGTCTCTCAGTTGTCCTCAGTGTGAAAAGATGGATCTCAAATTCATAGTTATTGCTGCAAAGGGTTAAAATACACAAAAATGCTGGAAAACCAAAGAAGGAGGATTTTTCTGAAGAACAGCAGACAGTTTAAGTGTTCAGGACAAACAAGGGACTCATGAACAACTATCACTAAACAAAAACACAGCTGTGGATCATTCAGGAAACAACACAGTATTAAGGATGTAAACTTTTGAACAGGGTCATTTTTATGAATTCAACGTATCGTTTTCTCTTGTGGGCTATATGTGAACATCTTTTATGTGAGAAATCTTATTCAGGTCAGTAGTAAATAAAACATAACATGCATTTTATATGATCCCTCTTATTTTGCTTAAATAATTAACATTTTGCAGATTGTGCAAGGGGTGTGTAAACTTTTGAGCACAACTGTTCAGCTACAAACCACAGCAGTACATATTGTGAGATTTAAACCTGCTCTGCTGCTTTTTCTTCATCAGCTGTTATTAAATATTCTCGTAATAATGCACAAGGATTGCCGGACGCGTGTGCGTCTGTCTGACGATCGGCGTGTGTTTTCCTCCAGCAGTGTTCTTGTGGTTTTTAACAGGCGTTTCTCACGTGTGGACAGAGTTCAGAGGTCAAAGGCAACCGTCCATGAGCAGAGAAACGCCCGATCCGTACTTCAGCCGCGATGTGAGCGAGCGAGCGTTCGTCTGAAGTAGCAAACATTCGTTCCATTTGCCAAGTTTTATATTGCTTGTATACAATATGTACATAAAGTGTATGTGTGCCGCTGGAGGAGCGTTCAGCGGTTGGCGAAGCGGTTAGATGCATTTCCTAATGTGTCTCCATTCAGACTCTGCTGATGAATTTGTGCTTCCGACGCTGCAAACCTGTACAGTTGTTATTCAAGTTGTAAATAAAGCTTGTATAAAACACTCATGTTTCAAAATCACGCCGTCCTTTGTTTTATTTGCCGTCGCTGATGATCTCTTCCTCTCTCCTGCGCGGGAATATTCATTACCGTAACAGCAGCTGCGGACGCCTGCGGTCACAAATGCAAATCAGCCAGACGAACGAACGAGAGCGCTGCTCATTTCCTCTGGTAATCAGCGTTAGATGTGATTTCCCGTTTCTCTTATAGTTTAACTGCAAGACCGATGTGCGACAAAACCAATGACGGCGCTCCGTAGTTGATTTCCGCAGCGTCTCTGCTCTTGTTGTCCTTCATCTATTCACTGAAACATGTGAAGCCCAGATGAAAACGGACCCCTGTGAGAGCAGCTTGACCTTTGACCCTTCGGCCAAAAGGCTCTGACTGAATGACGTCAGCTAGGAAAGTCAAGAGTTTCCAGCTTTCTCTTCAGAAAAGTACACAGGGTTTCCACAGGTCATGCAATTTTCAAAGGTCTATTCCAGTCAGTGAAAGTCAGGGAATTTTATATAAAGCTTGCAAATGGATGGATCAGTTCATTATAGGTATGGAAATTCAGCTTTTTAGTCAGTGAAAGTCAGGGAATTTTATATTTATTTTGTCAAAGTCATGGAAAATCAGGAATTTTTAAAATTTTGTTTCTATTTATTAATATGTACATTTTTCTATACCGTATTTTGTTTTATTGCATTGTTTCACGCGTTTTGCCTATTGCTATGGTTAGGTTATGGTTATGAAAGCATAAAAACCATAAATTAATTTCTGTGGAAAAAAATATCCAAGTGCATTTAATAGGTAAAAAAAAAAGTCGTTTATTTAGTGTTTTGTACTAAAAACATCTGTAAACAAGTAAATGAAGCTTGCAAATGAATGGATCTGTTCATTATAGGTCATGGAAATTCAGCTTTTTAGTCACTGAAAGTCAGGGAATTTGATATTTATTTTGTCCAAGTCATGGAATATCAGGGATTTTTGTTTGCTGCTTTACATTTTTTATTTCCATTTATTCAAATGTAAATTTTCAATACCGTATTTTGTTTTATTGCATTGTTTCACACATTTTGCCTATTATGGTTATGAAAGCATAAAAACCATAAATTAATTTCTGTGGAATGGTACAGAAAAATATCCAAGTGCATTTAATGATAAAAAAAAAAAGTAGTGTATAAGTGTTTTGTACTAAAAACATCTGTGAACAAGTAAATGAAGCTTGCAAATGGATGGATCTGTTCATTATAGGTCATGGAAATTCAGCTTTTTAGTCACTGAAAGTCAGGGAAAAGTCATGGAATTTGATGTTTGGTTTCGAGTGTGAACCCTGAGTACAGCAGAGCAGAACTGAACGCAGAAACTCAAAATAAAAATCACAAATGGCATCAAGTGAAAATCTGCATAGTTAAGGATAAATATGCGCATTAAGCAAAACATCAGTTATTAGGGTTTCACATCATTGCTGTTCCCGTTATTTGCTTATCAGGAGGTTTACTGTTGAAACTCAGACTTAAAAACTGTTTTGTTCCTGTTTGTCAGTCATTAGAGCAGCTGTAGAGTCAGACGTTAGAGATTCAGCACGTCAAATTATTTGATATCCTACAGCTTTGCTTGTATTTTTTGTATGAAGGTAAGAAGTCATTTGTGTTCTCATTGTAGCGTTTAATTTGCAGAGAAAGACGAGTCTTTTTGACTGGATCTGCTGGACGTTCAGCTCATATATTTGATAAAGTGTGTTTATTAATCTCTCCACGTCTTCATATTGTTTCTGCAGGTGTTTCATGAACCTTTTGACTGATTAAACATCAAGTCTGACATGTTCTTATATTACTGTTTGCTTTACAAGATCAGGAGGAAGATTTGAGAGAGAACAGACTTGTAAACGGTTAGTTCAGCCAGATATGATCGTTCTGTCATCATGAACTCAACCTCACGTCTGTATGACTTCTGTGGAACAAAAGGAGTGTTTTGGAGAATCTAAATGCAGCAGTAATCATCAGTGTCCACGACTGTCAAAACCCAGAAAAAAGGGAGCAGATGAAAGTGATGAAGCCGAAGATGCTGCTTCTGTTTCTATGGAGTGAATTTTGTGCCAATATTCATCAAACAAATCCAGCGTTTTGCAAACAAATGCACAGTGATTTGCAAAAACAAAACTCTTTTTGAGGGAAAATTCAGAGGTATGGACAAATATATTTATTATGTGTTACAAATGTGAGACTCAGTTGCCTGTTTATGAGGAAACTTGGCTTGATTTTCTCACAAATGCGTGCAGGCAGGTTTTCTCACTAATGCAATGGAGCAACTTCCTTTTACAAAAACACCCGTTTTTCAGGGAATACCAACATGAGTGGGAAACAGATGAGTGTCTGTTTGTTTTCTTTATTTTACAAAAGCACATTGTATACCAAATAAAAGTAGACATTTTGCCATTTCTAATGATGCCATACTCATATCTGTAGTTTTAGTTCATTTCGTGGTCATTAAGAAAACGTGACAAAACGCACTGGTGCATTCTCCGACCCCAAATATTATTTTCTAATCATTACATTGTTAAAATCATTCTGAAATACTAGTAAACGACTGCTTATTAAAATGCTGAATTTAGTATTATATCAGCGTAAACTTGATCCTTCTCCCCAATTCACAGGAATGACAAGAGAAGAGAAACATTTATCATTTTGCTTAGCTAAAAATGCATAATTATTTTAGAAAAAGTTTTAGATGTTGTACTTAATAATGTCTTTTTTTTTTATTAACAATTAATCACCTCTTGGGTGATATTATCATATCTAAAATAAATTGTCTAAGCTTTCATTTTTGGTACACAATATTGTCACTCTCCATAATACATTTGCATTTTAGTATCACACTATATTGTGACTGCATTGTTCTGAATGTTGAACAAGTGTATCTACACATATCCATTTTATATCCCGCGAGGATAAGAGGTATGGAGAATGGATCTGTTTTTATAGGGAAAGACTGCCTATTTAAAATGTTTAGCCATGTCGCTACTAATTTGAAGTAATCAATCATGTTACAACTTTATAGCACTTATTGTGAATTTCACTGACATTGTAGTATAGGGTGAAAACATCTAAATGGTTAATTATAGATATAGTAAGACAGAAACTCACCCGTTCCCCACTCATGTTGGTATTCACTGAAAAGGTAAACAGGTTTCCGGGTCTCGGGAGACTAGCGTAAATTGACCGACAGCGCCATCTGCTGTTTTTGGAAAAGGAAGTTGCTCAATTGCATTTGTGAGAAAATCTGCCTGCACGCATTTGTGAGAAAATCAAGGCAAGATTCCTTATAAAAAGGCTCACAGTTGTAACACACAATACATATATTTGTCCATACCTCTGCATTTTCTCTCAAATAGAGTTTTGTATTTGCGAATCACTTTGCATTTGTTTGAAATTTGAGTTTTTCTTTGGAAATCAGATTGTAGGTATGATGACACAGCAGCCACTCGCGGCGAACATTCTGCCTCAATTCTGTTTTTCAGACTGTGTGCTAATGTTAGTGTGCGTGTCATTCAATATCTACTCCTGGCCGCCTGGCGGAAGTATGTTTTTCCTAAATACGACGGTAACTACGTCGAGTGCAAACCCCTCTAGCTTTGGACACTTCGGGATTTCAGCCCTGAGGTATTTTCAGGTCACAGCGACTTTCGGAAGATTTGCGTGGCTTTCAACCGGTCGGCGGGCTTCATCTAAGCTTTGGACACTAATGAAAGATAGTTGGACATAAATACATAGCTTTTATCTTGGTACTAATGAAATTGCATCGAAATCCATAGAGGAGAACGTACTTTACTAAATCGCGGAAATTGGGTAACCACATTTGTGGCAGGTAGATTAGCGCACTGTCAGATGAACTGCAGGCGTCGCTCTAAAAAAAAAAGTCTGTTAGTTGTACTTTTGTGAATGACAATTAATATTTGTTTTGTACTTTGTACTAATAGTGGTTTTGTATATGCATTGTTGTTGTTTTCTCTTGTATTCTGAAAATAAATGCTTATGAATATAAATGAACGCTTATTAATTATAATTGTTTTCAGTGAGTTACCATGGGCCTGATGCCCATTCCAGTTAAAACAATACATTTTCAAGATTTCATTTGAAAGAACTAACAAAATTCTACATTCTATTCAAATTTCATGCAAATATTTGATAAAATGAGGAAGTTATAAGCAAAAATGTGTGAATAATAAGCATTTTCGGTCACAGGACTTCTATTGTAATCAATGTATAGTTTTTTAACACATTTCCCATTATTATAAATATCATAACTTTCGCAAACCTTAACTGATTTTCACAATCCAGGTGTCCTTGTAAAGGGAATTTTCATCTCTGTCTAGTCATGTGATCCATTTTAAGCTTAGGGGTGTTTGAAAATTTTGTCATCATACCTACAGATTGTGTTTGTTTGCAAAATGCTTGATTTGTTTGATGAATATTGGCACAAAATTCACTCCATATGTTTCTGGAGTCGCATCTGATCTCAAACACTGCAAAAAATGCTTTTCTTACTTAGATTTTTTGTCTTGTTTCCAGCTAAAATATCTAAAAAATCTTACATCAAGGAAGATTTTCTAGACAAATAACAATTATTGTCTTGTTTTCAGGAAAAAAAAAAAGTCAAAATTAAGTGAGTTTTTGCTTAAAACAAGCAAAATAATCTGCCAATGGGGTAAGAAAAACAATCTTATTTCAAGATGAAAGATAGATTATTTTGTTTACCCCATTGGCAGATTATTTTGCTTCTTCTAAGCAAAAACTCACTTAATTTTAACATATTTTGTCTGAAAACAAGACAATAATTTTTACTTGTCCAGAAAATCCTTCTTGATTTAAGAATTTTTTGATATTTTAGCTGGAAACAATACAAAAAATCTAAGTAAGAAAAGCATTTTTTGCAATGAAGGAGCAGAACGATGAGTCTTGAACAGAGATTGATGGAGTTTGTTCTCAAGCGGTCTGAATTTAATCATCAGAGAAGGCATTTCTCAGGTTCACAGGCGTCTTTAAGTTTCCTGGCTGTGATCTTGGCCCAGAGCTGATGTCATTTCAAAAACACTCCAAACAAATTAGTGCCGTCATTCAAAAGCGCGGCTTAATAATTATTCTGATCAGCGGAGCCTCAGGAAAACCGGCCTCACAATGTGTGCATTTATGAAACGCTTGGATTTTAATTGTAAACGACCTGCAGCTGACGACGGCACAAAGCGCTTATTGAGCATCTCTAGCGCTGGATCTGCTGCTGTCTGGCTTCCTCTCTCGATTTCGCTCCTGACGCTTTAATTAAAAACACAGGTGAGACCCGCTTCATTTCAGCAGGGTTTTTGGTGGGATTTGAGTCATTCGACTAACAGTTTCCGTCCCGTTTCAGTTCAGACTGAGAGCTGAGTGCAGCGGAGATGAGTTTAAAAGAGTCAAATGTGTAATGATTGTTAAGTGGTTAGCTGATGATGATCAATAGTGTGCCTCTTCGAGATTTATGTGTTTGTGTCACACTGGAGTCTTTAAACACTGCAGAGTTCATACGAGATGCTGATTCAGTTTGATTCAGTTCGGGACTTCAGAGTGGGTTTGCAAGTTACTTGATTCAGTTTGAGACTTCGCTGTGGGTTAGTGAATCATTTGATTCAGATCGGGACTTTGAAGCAGGTTCGCTATCACTTGATTCAGTTTGAGACTTCGCTGTGGGTTTGCGAATCATTTGATTCAGATCGGGACTTTGAAGCAGGTTCGCTATCACTTGATTCAGTTTAAGACTTCGCTGCGGGTTCGCGAATCATTCGATTCAGATCGGGACTTCAGTGTGGGTTCGCAAGTCAATTGATTCAGTTTAAGACTTTGCTGTGGGTTTGCGAATCATTTGATTCAGATCGGGACTTTGAAGCAGGTTCGCTATCACTTGATTCAGTTTAAGACTTCGCTGCGGGTTCGCGAATCATTCGATTCAGATCGGGACTTCAGTGTGGGTTCGCAAGTCAATTGATTCAGTTTAAGACTTTGCTGTGGGTTTGCAAATCATTTGATTCAGATCAGGACTTTGAAGCGGGTTCGCAAGTTACTTGATTCATTTTGATACTTCGCTGTGGGTTTGCGAATCATTTGATTCAGATCGGGACTTTGAAGCAGGTTCGCTATCACTTGATTCAGTTTAAGACTTCGCTGCGGGTTCGCGAATCATTCGATTCAGATCGGGACTTCAGTGTGGGTTCGCAAGTCAATTGATTCAGTTTAAGACTTTGCTGTGGGTTTGCGAATCATTTGATTCAGATCGGGACTTTGAAGCAGGTTCGCTATCACTTGATTCAGTTTAAGGCTTCGCTGCGGGTTCGCGAATGATTCGATTCAGATCGGGACTTCAGTGTGGGTTCGCAAGTCAATTGATTCAGTTTAAGACTTTGCTGTGGGTTCGTGAATCATTTGATTCAGATCAGGACTTTGAAGCGGGTTCGCAAGTTATTTGATTCAGTTTAAGACTTCTCTGTGGGTTTGCGAATCATTCGATTCAGATCGTGACTTCAGTGTGGGTTCGCAAGTCAATTGATTCAGTTTAAGACTTTGCTGTGGGTTCGTGAATCATTTGATTCAGATCAGGACTTTGAAGCGGGTTCGCAAGTTATTTGATTCAGTTTAAGACTTCTCTGTGGGTTTGCGAATCATTCGATTCAGATCGTGACTTCAGTGTGGGTTCGCAAGTCAATTGATTCAGTTTAAGACTTTGCTGTGGGTTTGTGAGTCATTTGATTCAGCTTAGGACTTCTCTTGATTGAGATTAGGACTTCAAAGTGGGTTTGCAAGTTACTTGATTCAGTTTAATGCTTGTTAAATGTTCTTTTTTTGCTTTTTATTCATCAAAGAATGTGAAAAATGTAGCATATCATATCAAAATGCACCTCTCTCTCTCTATATATATATATATATTTAGAAATATATAATTCTTTTTTTTTTTTTGCATTTTTTTTTTTGTTGAATAACAAAAAACAAATCCCACACGCTACAAATTATGCAACAATTATCAAAATTTCTGCAGATACCTGATGAAGGTCATACGACCGAAACGTTGTTAATAAAAGTTTTGATAATTGTTGTATAATTTGTAGCGTGCGAGATTTGTTTTTTGTTATTTGGTTAGAGACTTTCTTGTCTTGGATTTTTACGCACCTACAGATTGCCGTCAGGTGTGCGGGGATTAGTTGTTAATTGATTTTTTTTTAGTTGAATAAAATAAAATTTTCCCTATATATTTCATTATTAAGGATTTCTTTTAAAAAGTTTAAAATTCTCGTCTCGTCTCACCCCTGCTGTACACTAATGATGTATGAGTACAACATTACAGAAACACACACAACGGTGTGTGAAACTTGTGTTGGGAAATTTACTTTTAAAAGTCATGCATTGCTCTATAATAAAGTAACTACACTGTAAAAAAACAAACAAAAAAAAAAAAAAACGGTAAAAAGACTGGCAGCAGGGCTTCCAGAGATATTCTGTTAAATTACAGAAAATATCCATTTCACAAAATTACAAGCAAAAACTGTAAAAATACAGAACAGACTTTACAGTCAAAACTCATCAAGTTACAGTATATTACCATTGATATTATGTTTTTAATCTGTGGAAAAACGGATAAATTGTCAAATTACATAGAAAAACAACCAACTTTCACCATGGTCAATCACCATAAATTTAAGATTTTAATTAATTTATTTATTAAACTGCTCTGTCCATCTATAGTAATTTACTTTTAAAGTAGTTTTCCCCACGTACAATAACTACAAAATAATTAATAAAAATGTAGTAAGCACGTTTTTTTTTAAAGGATTAATCCTTCTTTTTACAGAAACAATCTCACAATCTCTGAAAATTAAAAGGTATTTAGAAGTTATTTTATGTCTACCTGAAATAATTGTGTACAATTAACTACAATAACCAAGAAATGTTGTATAAAAACGTCGTAAATATGTAACACAAAGACAATATCTGCAAATATACATTTCAACACTGCAAAAAATGCTTTTCTAGCTTAGATTTTGTGTCTTGTTTCCAGCCAAAATATCTAAAAATTCTTAAATCAAGAAGGATTTTCTAGACAAGTAAAAATGATTGTCTTGTTTTCAGAAAAAAATAAGTCAAAATTAAGTGAGTTTTTGCTTGAAACAAGCAATAATCTGCCAATGGGGTGAGCAAAATAATCTAGTCTTCTGCTTGAAATAAGATTATTTTGCTTACCCCATTGGCAGATTATTGCTTGTTTCAAGCAAAAACTCACTTAATTTTGACTTATTTTTTTCTGAAAACAAGACTTGTCTAGAAAATCCTTCTTGATTTAAGAATTTTTAGATATTTTGGCTCGAAACAAGACACAAAGTCTAAGCTAGAAAAGCATTTTTTGCAGTGTGTGTATACCTTTTATGCATTTACAATGGCATTTTATCCAAAGCAACATACAGTTAGTCTAACACAGGAGAGTTTTTTATTTACAGTAATGACCTGCTGTGGAGAGCTGACACTGAGCTGATTGTTGAGTTCATCTGCACTCTGAAGCTCCGGTGTCTTTGTCTGTTGACCTTGATCCAGACTGAAGGACGCTGGATGATGTGCGCTCATGGGTTCATTCGCTTTGGCTTCTCTCAGCTGGCCTCAAACTCGCCGTTAGCGTGGATGAATGTGGGAAGGGTTGGCTCTGCGGCCCAGTTCTGTGGGACAGACGGGGAGTTTTAATGCGGCTCTGAAGATGAAGGATGTATTGTGAGGACGCTCTGGGGTTTGATGTATTGCGGCGGAGCTGTAGGAGCCACAGGAAACTGAGTCAAATCTGACACGAGGCCAGCGCTGATCATTCATATGAAGAAGTGTCCTCTCTTCACACGCGTCTGCGGCCAAACTCCAATGAAACCAGTGGATTGACTAACAGCACAAACATCTGCTCGTCCTCTGAGTGTAAAACACTGCAGCAGCTCCATTAACATCCTCTTCCTGTTCATACTAGTTTATTAAAGTCATGTATTCGTTAGTTAAACTCCTTGCTGTCACTGACAAACAGAGCAGCAGGAATGAGATACAGGCATAAAAAATACAGTTTTATGTTATTATTGATCGTTTAGGGCATTTGTAGGTGTCACATGTTTCCTTTCATATTAATGACTGTAGTTTAAAAACAGGGTTATTGTAGTTAACCTAAACTAAAACCATAACACATATCTGTTAATGTAAACTGTAATAACTGGAATTTTATGTGTGTGTGTGTGTATATACAGTATATATATATATATATATATATATATTAGGGCTGTCAAACGATTAATCGCGATTAATCGCATCCGAAATAAAAGTTTCTTTACATACTATATATGTGTTTACTCTTTATATTCTTTATGTACATATAAATACAAACGTCTTGGTTACGTATGGTAACCCTCGTTCCCTGATGGAGGGAACGGAGACGTTGTGTCGAAGTGACGACTAGGGGTCGCTCTTGAGAGCCCGAATACCTCTGACAGCTTTGAGAAAAGGCCAATGAGAATTGGTATGCAGTATTTGCATAGCCCGCTCCGCCCCGGAGATCCGGGCATAAGAGGGGGGGGCTAGGCAACACTCATTGTTCTGATCTGAGGAGCCGAAGCACCCGGCTACACTCAGAGGCGGTCCGAGGTTGTGGCAAGGGGGACACAACGTCTCCGTTCCCTCCATCAGGGAACGAGGGTTACCATACGTAACCAAGACGTTCCCCGTCTGTCGTTCACGTTCGACGTTGTGTCGAAGTGACGACTAGGGGTCCCAGTTGAAAACGCCACAACCAGCGGACCGCGTCACGAGTGCATGGAGTGCAAATATTAACAGGTCTTGCGTGTTAGATAAATGTCACTCACCTCTACGTGACCTTCCAATGCCCAAGAGCTTCAGCCAGCCTTTCCTCACCTTTGGTTGAACATCTTGGAGAACATTGGGCCAGTGTCCGTCCTCCCCGGGGGGGGATGGGCACTACGGAGACCACACCCTGCCCGGAGGGAGGTATTTGTGTGGAGAATACACTTGAGGGCTCGCACTAGGGGAGCACAACAAGGGGACGATCCTGAGGCAGGCTCCGCATGAGGAGAGACTGCTGAGCTCAGGGTCGGAGACAAGTTTTGTCTTAAGGGAAACACCGCATCTCTGGGAGTATAGGTGGAGATACACACATGGGGCCGCATTAGGAGCCACTACATGTGGGGCACCAACCTAATATGAGAGTTCACAAGAGGCAACCTAACCTCATATTAGATTCTGATAGCTAGTTCCTCCGCTGAACATAGCTACGTTGCGGGTGCAACATGATGGAAATTGTCGTTCAGGGTTCACGCCAGGAAACTTACTGAACTGGGGAAGCGTCATCACCCGTGGGGAACGACGCTTCAGCAAGCTTCTACACCGTGTCAGCTTCAGGAGTTACTGGGCTTGCGTTCAGGACTCCCGAAGAGACTGGTTCTATACGCAGATTGTAGAACCTGGCAAACGTGTTAGGTGTAGCCCAACCTGCAGCTCTGCAAATGTCTGTTAAAGAGATCCCGTTCGCCAGCGCAACCGACGCTGCGACGCCCCTGGTGGAGTGGGCGTGCACCCCCAGCGGGCAGGGCACCCCTGTGGCCTGGTAGGCCAAACGAATCGCATCCACAATCCAGTGGGAAATTCTTTGTTTGGAGACAGCTTTCCCCTTCTGCTGTCCTCCAAAACAGACAAAGAGCTGACTCGACCGTCTGAAGCTTTCAGTACGTTCCAAGTAAATGCTCAGGGCACGGACTGGGCATAACAAGGAGAGGTTGGGGTCGCCTTCCTGAGAAGGGATAGCTTGCAGAGTGACCACCTGGTCCCTGAAGGGAGTGGTGGGCACTTTGGGCACATAACCGGGCCGGGGTCTCAGGATAACGTGAGAGTTAGCCGGCCCGAATTCGAGGCACGAGTCACTGACGGAGAGGGCTTGGAGGTCTCCCACTCTTTTGATCGATGTGAGCGCAGTCAGGAGAGCCGTCTTTTGGGAGAGAGCACTGGGTTCGACTGACTGGAGCGGCTCAAAGGGATCTGACTGTAGGCCCCGGAGGACCACAGACAGATCCCAAGAGGGGACAAGGCGCGGTCTGACGGGGTTCAGCCTGCGTGCACCTTTAAGGAATCGTATAACCAAATTGTGCTTCCCAACCGATCTACCTTCCACCAGGTCGTGGTTAGCGGCAATAGCGGCTACCTGGACCTTAAGTGTTGAAGCAGAAAGGTGTCTATCCAGTCCTCCTTGGAGGAAGGAAAGCACCGTTCGGATGCCACATCTCCGTGGGTTCTCCCCCCGGGAGGAACACCAGTTTGTGAATTTGCGCCATCTGAGGTCGTACAGCCGCCTCGTGGAAGGAGCTCTCGACTGCAACAGAGTGTTTACCACTGCCAGTGGGAGATCTCTGAAATCCTCCTGGTCGCGTCCAGGGACCATACGTGGAGGTTCCAGAGATCTGGGCGCGGGTGCCATATCGTGCCCTTCCCCTGTGAAAGGAGGTCCTTCCTCAGGGGAATGCGCCAGGGAGGAACGGGGGAGAGGAGCACCAGCTCTGAGAACCAAACCCTGTTGGGCCAGTAGGGGGCCACCAGCAGGATCTGTTCTCTGTCCTCCCTGACTTTGCACAGGGTCTGTGCAATTAGGCTCACTGGTGGAAACGCATACTTGAGGAGGCCCTGAGGCCAGCTGTGTGCCAGTGCATCTGTGCCGAGGGGCGCCTCGGACAGACCGTACCACAACTGGCAGTGAGTGTTCTCTATCGAGGCAAACAGGTCGACCTGGGCCTGACCGAAAAGACTCCAGATCAGCTGAACCGTCTGAGGGTGAAGTCTCCACTCGCCCCGAAGCGAAGTCTGTCGGGAGAGCGCGTCCGCTACCCAATTGAGTTCGCCCGGTATGTGGGTGGCTCGTAGAGACTTGACATTGTTTCGACACCAAAGGAGGAGATGGCGGGCTAGCTGTGACATGCGAAAGGAGCGTACACCGCCCTGGTGATTGATGTAGGCTACAGTCGCAGTGCTGTCTGTGCGGACCAGCACGTGTTTGCCCTGAACCAAAGGTCGGAACCTCTTCAGGGCCAAAAACACTGTCAGCAGCTCGAGGCAATTGATATGCCAATGCAGCCGAGGGCCCGACCAGAGCCCTGCAGCTGCTTGCCCATTGCATACGGCGCCCCAGCCTGTGTTGGATGCATCTGTCGTAACCAAAATGCGCCTGGACACTTGTCCTAAGGGCACCCCGGCCCGTAGGAACGAAATGTCTTTCCAAGGACCGAGGGTTTTTAGACATACGGGTGTGACGTGCACCCGGTATGAACCCTGGCGCCATGGCCATCTCGGGACTCGGGAACGCAGCCAGTGTTGTAACGGTCTCATGTGCATCAGGCCCAGCGGCGTGACGGCGGCTGCGGATGCCATGTGACCCAGGAGCCTCTGAAATTGTTTGAGGGGGACCGTCGGGCTGCGTGAGAGCTTCTGGACGCAGCTCAGCACTGACTGTGCACGCTCCGGGGAGAGCCGTGCACTCATGGCAACCGAGTCTAGTTGTATACCGAGAAAAGAGATGCTCCGTACCGGGGCGAGCTTGCTCTTTTCCCAGTTGACCCGAAACCCCAGATGGGCCAGATGGTTGAGAACCACATCCCTGTGTTTGCATACCAACTCCTGAGAGTGTGCTATGACCAGCCAGTCGTCGAGGTAATTGAGAATGCGGATGCCCCTCTCCCGGAGAGGGGCAAGGGCTGCCTCTGCGACTTTCGTAAAGACGCGGGGAGACAGGGAGAGCCCAAATGGAAGGACTTTGTACTGAAATGCTCGACCTTCGAAGGCAAACCGCAGGAAGGGCCTGTGTCTTGGAAGAATCGAGACATGAAAGTACGCGTCTTTCAGGTCTATCGCCACAAACCAATCCTGGAATCTGATGCACGTGAGAATGCGTTTGAGCGTTAGCATTCTGAAGGGGAGCTTGTGAAGGGCCCGATTCAGAATCCTCAGATCCAGGATTGGTCTTAAACCGCCACCTTTCTTGGGTACAATGAAGTAGGGGCTGTAGAACCCTTTCTTCATGTCGGCCGAGGGGACCGGCTCTATCGCGTCCTTCACCAGAAGGGTCGCGATCTCCGCCCGAAGAACCGCAGCATTCTCGTCCCGAACCGCGGTAGAGAAGATGCCGCTGAACTTGGGCGGGTTGCGTGCGAATTGGATAGCATAGCCGAGTCGGATGGTTCTGAGAAGCCAGCGAGAGAGGTTGGGTATCTCGAGCCAAGCTGTAAAACTCTCTGCCAACGGTCTCAGGGGGACCACCGACGTACCTCGGGTGGGTACGGTGTGACTGAGTTGTGGTGAAAGCCCTTTGTTCGGGGGCGTGCTGTCCCGGAGGACACAAGGTGCTTTGATCGCCATAACCGACATACAAGGATCCGTGAGAAGATCGCCTGAGCTCAGGGGATCGACTGACGGATGCGCTTGTTTCTCTGTCAAAGTATGCAGAAGCGCAAGTTTTGCGGTTGAGCATGCTTTGATGTGTTTTGGTGGCTGGGTACCCCGGAGGGACCCAGCCATGGGAGGATCGACCATCGGAACCGACAGACAAGGATCCATCAGAAGATCGCCTGAGCTCAGGGGATCGACTGATGGATGCACTTGATTCGTCAAAGCATGCCGAAGCGCAGGCCCTGCGGTTGAGCATGCTTTGACATGTTTTAGTGGCTGGGTACCCCGGAGGGACGCAGTCACATAGATTTTTTCGCCCAGAGAAGAAAATTGCTCTTTTATTGACCATGTGGTGGCCGTCTGCCGAGAGGCAGACAGCCGGGGTGGAGCCGAAACCCACACTCGTCCCCTCGCCGAGTGTGGATCCAGACAGGTCAGCAGATCTCTCTCCTCCGGGCTGCTCGTTTCAGGAACGCTTCGAAGCCTGACGAGGGTTCTTAGCGGCCTGAGACTGAGCTAACGGCGCCACCTTCTTGCGAGAGCTCGACCGCAAGGCTGGTTTAGGTGCAGGACCAGCCTGTGGCGGGCCCTGAGCCGGTCTGGAAGGCGGTCGTCCTCGGCGTGAAACAGGCGGAGGCTGCTGCCTCGGGGGTGCGGGCCCGGGGGGCGGCGCCCGACGAGGCAAGATGTGTTTGATAGCCTCCGTCTGTTTCTTCACTGCGGAGAACTGCTGTGCAAATTCCTCGACAGTGTCGCCAAAGAGACCAGCCTGAGAAATGGGGGCGTCAAGAAAGCGAACCTTCTCAGCGTCCTTCATTTCCGCCAGATTCAGCCAAAGGTGGCGCTCCTGGACCACCATAGTGGACATCGCCCTCCCCAGAGCCTGCGCCGTGACCTTCGTAGCTCGTAGAGCATAGTCAGTCGCCGAGCGCAGATCCTGCAAAAGCTCTGGTTTGGGAACACCCTCGTGCAACTCGCTAAGAACCTTGGCCTGATAGACCTGCAGGACGGCCATAGCGTGAAGGGCGGACGCAGCTTGTCCAGAAGCAGCATAAGCCTTCCCCACGAGAGCGGAAGAAGCCTTACATGCCCTGGACGGGAGTTTTGGGCGGTCCCGCCAGGTGGCGGCGGTCTGCGGGCAAGATGCACCGCGATCGCACGCTCCGCAGCGGGAACCTCCGTATACCCCTTCGCTGGACCTCCATCGAGGGTGGTGAGAGAGGAAGAACCGCTAAGACGCGTTCTGGCTGAAAAAGGAGCCTTCCACGACTTAGTCAGTTCCTCATGCACTTCCGGGAAGAAAGGAACTGGGGTAGAACGTGGCCGAGAACCACGGTCGTTACCCAGATACCAATCATCCAGCCGTGAGCGCTCAGGATGGGGCGGAGACTTCCACTCAATCCCGATTGCTTTGGCCGCCCGTTCGAGCATGGCCGCCATTTCCGCGTCTGCTACTGACTGAGAACCCGCCCCCGCAGCGGGTGCCTCAGATAGCGCGTCTGCTTCAGATGGCTGCCCACTCTCCGATGCTGCAGACACTTCTTCCTCCCCCGCAGGAGCCCCGAATAACCAATCCAACCCGTACTGAGACGAGTTTTCAAAGTCATCCGAAAGCTCGACCGGCAGACACACAGAGCGCGAGGGACGCGGGGAATTACCCGGCGAAACGCTCGCGCTCTCTCGCTCTTCATCAACACGCGCCGCGGCAGCCTCGTACCCGGAAGTAGAAGGACGAGCCGCGGTAGCGGTTGATGCGAGCCGCGGTCTTTTAGTAAAGAACGCGACTCGCGAACGAAGTGTGCTGAGGGGCATGTCCTCGCAAGCAGGACATCCGCCCTCGCCGAACGCTGCTTCAGCATGGTCACGACCCAAACATTGAAGACAGAGCTCGTGCCGATCGTTTTGGGAGAGAAAGAAGCCGCAACCAGAAGGACACGGAAGGAAAGGCATAGTAAACACACAAACCCACCGTGTCTGCACTCTTTTAGAGAAATTTGCTCTTTAGATTTTATTAAGAGGAAATCTGCTCTTCAAGATTCGCCGTCGAAGCACCCAGGGGACTCTCACTGCTACTGCGTTCGAGAAGGAAGAGACCGCTGCCCGTGCCGTAGATCCAACGACGAGAGAGGTGAGTAACGCTGCTTCTCAATGAAGAGACGCTGCATTCGGCTCCGAAGAAACAGAACAATGAGTGTTGCCTAGCCCCCCCCTCTTATGCCCGGATCTCCGGGGCGGAGCGGGCTATGCAAATACTGCATACCAATTCTCATTGGCCTTTTCTCAAAGCTGTCAGAGGTATTCGGGCTCTCAAGAGCGACCCCTAGTCGTCACTTCGACACAACGTCGAACGTGAACGACAGACGGGGAACACATACATGTATATATTTAAAAAAAAAAAAAATTATATGTATATATATTTACACCTGTATACAATTTAGATTATAAATAAATATGCATATTTTAGATATAAATCTAAAATATTTTTTCTCAATTTATACATGCATGTGTATTTATATATACATAATAAATATACAAAGTACACAGACATATAGTATGTAAACATAAACTTTTATTTTGGATGCGATTAATCACGATTAATCATTTGACAACACGTGTGTGTGTGTGTGTGTGTGTGTGTGTGTGTGTGTGTGTGTGTGTATACAATATAATTAATAAAATATAACTTTTTATTTCAACTAGTTGCCACAGGACAGCATTTCAAATTTTTTTCTTGTTTAATGCTATGTACTAAAATAACTAAAACTAAAGCTGAAACAAAATGAATAAAAACTATATACACTGCCGCTTTGCTTTTAAAAAAAGACTTTTCTGCTCATCAAGGCTGCATTTATTTGATTAAAAATACAGAAAAAAAGGAGTAATATTGTGAAATAGTATTGCAATTTAAAATAGTCATTTTCTATTTTAATATACTTTAAAATATAATTTATTTTTGTGATGCGCAGCTGAATTTTCATCATCATTACTCCAGTCTTCAGTGTCACATGATCCTTCAGAAATCATTCTAATATACTGATGTATTACTTTTATTATCAATGTTGAAAACAGTTGTGCTGCTTAATATTTATTTTGGAACCTTTTAAAAACAACTGCATTTATTTAAAATAGAAATATTGCTTTGTAGCAATAAACACACGTTCAAAGTTTGGGGTCAGTACATTTTTTTTCTCTCTTTGAAAGGAATTAATATTTTTATTCAGCAAGGATGTGTTAAATTGATAAAAAAGTGATAGTAAAGACTTTTATTGTTAGAAAAGATTGATATTTTGAATAAATGCTGTTCTTTTTTGTTTTTTATTGATCAAAGGATGCTGTAAAAAGTAGCAGTTTCCCAAAACAAATGTTAAGCAGCACAGCTGTTTTCAACATTGATAATAAAAGTAATAAATCAGTATATTAGAATGATTTCTGAAGGATCATGTGACACTGAAGACTGGAGTAACAGCTGATGAAAATTCAGCTTTGCATCACAGAAATAAATTATATTTTATAGTATATTAAAATAAAATAAAAATGTTATATTGATAATTTTATAACAATAATACTATTTTTCATAATATTACTTTTTTCTGTATTTTTGATTAAATAAATGGAACTTTGATGAGCATAGGAGAAAAAAAAAAACATTAAAAATCATACTGATGCCAAACTTTTGAGCATTAAATAAAACAATGAATAAAAACAACAAAATTACTTAAACTTAAAAATAAAAATATAACTGATTAGAAGTGCATTTCTGAGTCCATCACATCCCTGTAGATGAAAGTTTATGATCTGCATCCCGCTGATGAGTTAATGAGGGGTTGGTTAATTATATATATTAAATCTCATTATCAGTTTAATTAATGAATGTTTGACTCCAGCTGGAGCATTGCTGTGGTAAATGAGTGCAAGTCCTGTGTCTTGTCTAATGATTTATAGTCTGCAAATCTGGATGATTTTTGACAGTGCAATAATAAATGAGGTGTGATCATTATTCATGATCATTTTTATATTGGTGATCATTAGAGATTTGTCAGTTCTGCTGTGGAATCCAAGTCGTTTGTCACATTAGCGTGTTTCTTTGTACTTGTTAGACTCGCTGGCGTTTATACGAGTGTTTGTGGCCCGTCTGGTTTTGTGGTTTTGATTGACTAAAGCTGTTTTTCATCGAGGGTCATTCAGTTGTTTGTCCGATTACTGGAAGTTCACGTTTCATGTGGTCGACTCGGACGTGACAGAGCCATGAGAGCTTTGCTTCGGACCGCTCTTCACGCTCAACGCTTCATTTGTCTCTGTGAGCAATGTTTCAGACATGTTTTTCTAGGTTTTACAAGCGTGAGCCGCTGTTCTGCAGCGCGGCAGAAGAGCGTGACAAACGTGTTCGACGACGAAGGCTTTGATGAGGAGCGCATTCCTCACAGAGTTTCCATCTGAAAGTCAGATCTGCAGGACTGTGCTGGTGTTCATCTGTGAGCAGTGTTGGGGAAACACATTATAAGTAACGCAAGTTACATAATAATATGACTTTTTTCAAGTAACTAGTAAAGTAATGCATTACTTTTTCATTTACAAGAAGTTACTTTTTGTTTCCTTTATGTATTTAATCCCGTTTTATTAAACAAAGACTTTGCTGCTGACCTTTGATCCAATTCAACCGTACACTGCAAAAATACTGTTCTGACTTACTTAGATTTTTTGTCTTGTTTCCAGCCAAAATATCTAAAAATTCTTAAATCAAGAAGGATTTTCTAGACAAGTAAATAATTCTTGTCTTGTTTTCAGAAAAAAAAAAAGTCCAAATTAAATGAGTTTTTGCTTAGAACAAGCTAAATAATCTGCCAATGGGGTAAGAAAAAAAATAATAATTTCAAACAGAAAACAAGGTTATTTTGCTTACCCCATTGGGAGATTATTGCTTGTTTCAAGCAAAAACACTCAGTTTTGACTTGTTTTCAGAAGAAAATGACTAATTTTTACTTGTCTACAAAATCCTTGATTTAAGAATTTTTAGATATTTTGGCTGGAAACAAGAAAAAAATATAAGTAAGAAAAACATTTTTTTCCAGTGTACTATTAAGCAAAACTTACTTTATATTAACTAACATTTGTGATTTTTTTCTCATTGCTGAAGAGTGTTTCTTTCTTTTCCTACAGTTCTACTGTACAGACGGGAATTTAATTTTCCTTTAGTCTTAGCCTTATTCTTTTTATTTCAATTAATTTCATTTTGGTGTGAAAAGGTTTTACATTTGCTAAGAATCAAAGTTTTTATATTAAAAACAAACAAGCAAGCCCTGCTCAGATTTAAAAAGTAACGCAAAAGTAACGTAACGCATTACTTTCTATAAAAAGTAACTAAGTAACGTAATTAGTGATTTTTTTAGGGAGTAACGCAATATTGTAACGCATTACTTTTAAAAGTATCTTTCCCAACACTGGCTGTGAATATGTTGAGTGTTTCCATGCGGCTGATCTTTTGAAGGGAATCTCCTCAAGACTCAGAAGTTCAGCAGTGAAGGGTTAAGCAGGTCTCAGTCTCCATCTGCACAAATGATCCCATCTTCATGAGAAGGCTTGAGATTCTCTATAGGGCTTTTCACACAATACCCTTACGAACATTAACCGTGGTTTTACTACAAATAAAATGTAAAAAAAAACATGGCTACCATAGTTATAAATACAAATGAACGATGGTTTCACTACACTAGCCATGGTATTTGTGGTAAAACTGTAGTTATACAAATAGTAATCAATACGCCCAAAAAACATGGTTAATTTTCATAAGTGTAGTTCACCAGAATCCTAACCGGAATCACTTCCACTTCCAACTTCAAAATCATCCTCCATCGCAGCAGAAGTACTGACCCAGTGTTTACAGAATGAATGTGCAAAGAAGATCAAACACCCTTTATTAAAAAATGTAGGACAGTTTTGAAGTTGGAGGAGAAAATTAGTTTTTCAACATGCACTGTAAAAAATGACTGTGAATTTAACTGTAAAAAGCTGTAAAAATGCTATATTAAAAATGGCTTAAATACTGTAAAATTTACAGGAAATAACCGTAAATGGACATTCCCAGAATTCCCTGTGTTACATTTTTTTTAAATGTGATGTTTTTTTGTTGAAATAACTCTTTTTTTTTTTTTTGTACAGGTTTGTACATTAGGGTTGTATGTTAAATTGTTAAATGAATGTTTATTGCATTATTTGAGTTTAGTGTGTGTTAGCATGATGGTGTTTAGTGTTTGTGTGAATGACGCTGTGCACCTTCATGTATGTTCATATTTAAAATAGCGATGGGAAGTTCGGATCATTTAACCGACTCGGTCCTTTGAGTCTCGTTCAGCAAAATGAATGAATCTTTTTTCGAGTCATTTCGTTCATTCTGTTCATTTTGGCAAAATGTAATGTGGAAAAATATTAGGCGTTACTTCCCTAACACATCTACTGCTGACACAAACGCTGATCACACTACAAAACCATAAAACTATACTGCTATAAGAAGCAGAAAAGATTAATTAATTGTTTGCCTGGGTCTTTAGTCTATGCTTAGATCACCTCACCTCTGAACTGACGTTTTCGGTTTGAGTTGTTCGCTCATCACATGACAGCCCCATAGAAAGAGCCAGAAAGAGAATCGATTCGTTCGTCTCTTGAGTCCGGGTTCGAGTCGTTCAGAGCCGGAAAGAGAATCGATTCGTTCGTCTCTCGTGTCCGGGTTTGAGTCGTTCAGAGCCAGAAAGAGAATTGATTCGTTCGTCTCTCCAGTTGTTTGTTCATCATGTGACAGCTCCATAATATGAACAAATGACTCAAAAACCCAGAACTAACAGGTGAGCTAACAGAAGCTATAGGATGTTGTGCATGCGCGACTGAGCGAATCCCCAGGATGACTCGTTCTCCCCAAGTCACATAAAAGATTCATTTAAAATGAACAAATTGTTCGAGAATGACCCATCACTAATTTAAGAGCTGGTTGTATTGGCCTCTGGTTCATCAAGTGACTTTGGTTGCTTTTGGTGTTTATCAGTGTATTACAAAAGTATAAAACAGATTTCAGTACTTCAGCAGGTTGGTACATTACCATTATATCAGTTAATGAAATTACGGCATTTACCTGTAAATTTAAGTGAAAGCCGTAAACTGTAAAACGTTGAAACTGTATTCTTTACAGTACAATTCCAGTTTTCTACCGTAAATTTTACAGCTAGACAAGATGAGCATTTAAAGTTAAAAAGTATATAAATTATTATTATTATTTGTTTTTTTTTGTGACTGATCGTTTCACTAGATAAGACCCTTATTCCTAAACTGGGATCGTTTAGATCCCTTTGAAGCTGCATTTAAACTGCATTTTAGTGACGAGACGTGAGGCCAAGTATGGTGACCCATACTAGGAATTTGTGCTCTGCATTTAACCCATCCAAGTGCACACACACAGTAGTGAACACACACACCGTGAACACACACCCGGAGCAGTGGGCAGCCATTGCATTGCTGCGGCGCCCGGGGAGCACTGGTTCGGTGCCTTGCTCAAGGGTCTCACCTCAGTCGTGGTATTGACGATGGAGAGAGCGCTGATTATTCACTCCCCCCACTGACAATCCCTGCCGGACCTGGGACTCGAACCTGCAACCTTTTGATTACAAGTCCGAATCCCTAACCATTAGGCCACGGCTGCCCCGTAAAGAAGCTCAAACTCAGACACCATTGAAATCCACTATATGGAGAACATTCCTGACATGTTTTCTTAAAAAAATAAAATCTTTACGACTGCAGAACGAAAGACATGAACATCTTCAATGACAAGAGGGTGAGTACATTATCTGGACATTTTGGTTCTGGAAGTGAATTACTATTTTAAGTCACAAATAACCAAAACTAACATTGTATGGGTCAAAATTATCAATTTTTCTTTGATGCCAAAAATCATTAGGATATTAAGTAAAGATCATGTTCCATGAAGATATTTTGTAAATGTCCTACCATAAATATAAACATAATTTTTGATTAGTAATATGCATTGCTAAGAACTTCATTTGGACAACTTTAAAGGTGATTTTCTCAATATTTAGATTTTTTTGCACCCTCAGATTGCAGACTTTTCAAATAGTTCAAATCTCAGCCAAATATTGTCTATCATGTCTGGTTTTGTGGTCCAGACTCCAGAGTCACATATTACATATTGCTAAGTGTACAATCATAAATTAACGAATGCAATATATTAAAAAAACATTTGCATTTTGCCCTTTGAATATATGTTTTGGCATGTGAAGATTAAAACTATATATATATATATATATATATATATAATTTAAACATACATTTCATTGAGCTTTGCTGTTTACAACAATTTCTCAAAATGTGTTTTGCGTTTGGCGTTTGACTGAAATGTGCTTCAGAGTACTGATGGAGATGAACAGAGGCGCTGCGGTTATTAATATTTCTGCTTTCATCTTGTGCACCTGTTTCTGTGTGAAGTTTGTCCTCTCACACACGTGTGCGTTTGAACATACAGATGTTTCTGTCCATCAGATCAATGAACCGAAGCTTTGTTCTGTTTCCCAAAGATCTGTTTGATGTGAATCACAGTAATCCAACTGACTGAACTAACATCAAATGAAGGGCACAAAACAAAGAGTTTATATAGAAAGAACTGACATCTAATGAAATTATAATTACACTCACTGTTTCATGAATTTAGGTTTCTATATATATTCCCTGGGTCTCTCTGTTAACATCTTGACAAATGTACTTTGTAGGTTTAAACTGAAGGGCAAAGATGATGTGCAGGTGGTTTGTGAAGCGCATTAATGGAGTGAGAATCATGTGAATCACTGAGAGCGCATTGGCTTTGATGTGAAACGTCTGTCCAGATCAATGAGGCTCAGGAGTTTTGGAAGAGAAACACTCAGACACTTATGTTTTAATCATAAACTCACTTTATTTTGATTTAAGTGTGTTTGTGCTGGAAAACAATACATAAATACTGAGTTTCAGGTCACTGAAAGTAAAAGATATTTCTGAATTCTAGTGCTTTTCTTTTTGTGAAATGAATTAGAAAAGCGATGGAGATCTGTTGGAAGTTTTCACACTTTGAAGTGATAATTCAACTAATTTTCTGCTTCCTACACTGCAAAAAGATCCTTTTCTTACTTAGATTTTTAGTCTTGTTTCCAGCTCAAATATCAAAAATATAAAAAATATAAAAATTGTCTTGTTTAAAAAAAAAAGAAAAAGTCAAAACTAATTTTCTGCTGCCTACACTACAAAAGATGCTTTTCTTACTTAGATTTTTAGTCTTGTTTCCAGCTCAAATATCAAAAAATTCTGAAGTCAAGAAGGATTTTCTAGACAAGTAAAAATTATTGTCTTTTTAAGTCAAATTTAAGTGAGTTTTTGCTTAAAACAAGCAAAATAATCTTATTTGAAGCAGAAAGCTTGTTTATTTTGAAGAAAACTAACCCCGTTGGCAGATAATTTAGCTTGTTTCAAGCAATAACTCACTTAATTTTAACATATTTTGTCTGAAAACAAGATCATTTTTACTTGTCCAAAAAATCCTTCTTGATTTAAGGATGTTTGTGCTGGAAAACAATACATACACTGCAAAAAATGCTTTTATAGCTAAGATTTTTTTTGTCTTGTTTCTAGACAAAATATCTGAAACTTCTTAAATCAAGAAGGATTTTCTAGACAAGTACACGTTAATGTCTTGTTTTCAGAAAAAATAAGTCAAAATGAAGTGAGTTTTTGCTTGAAACAAGCTAAATAATCTGCCAATGGAGTAAACAAAATCATCTTATTTCAAGCAGAAAGCTAGATTATTTAGCTTGTTTCAAGCAAAAACTCACTTAATTTGAACTTCTTTTTTCTGAAAACAAGACATTAATGTGCACTTGTCTAGAAAATAATTCTTGATTTAAGAATTTTTTAGATATTTCAGCTGGAAACAAGAAAAAAAAATCTAAACTAGAAAAGCATTTCTTGCAGTGTAAATACTGAGTTTTGTGTCGTCGGATCAGGAGGCAAAGTAAAAGATATTTCTGAATTCTAGTGCTTTTCTTTTTGTGAAATGAATTAGAAAAGTGATGGAGATCTGTTGGAAGCTTTCAGACTTTGAAGTGATAATTCAACTTATTTTCTGCTTCCTACACTGCAAAAAGATGCTTTTCTTACTTAGATTTTTAGTCTTGTTTCCAGCCCAAATATCAAACAATTCTTAAATCAAGAAGGATTTTCTAGACAAGTAAAAATGGTCTTGTTTAAAAAAAATAAATAAATAAAAAAATAAATAATAAGTCATCAAAAGTAAGTGAGTTTTTGCTTAAAACAAGCTAAATAATCTTATTTCAAGCAGAAAGCTAGTTTATTTTGAAGAAAGCTTACCCCATTGGCAGATCATTTAGCTTGTTTCAAGAAAAGACTCACTTAATTTTAACATATTTTGTCTGAAAAAAAGATCATTTTCACTTGTCCAAAAAATCCTTCTTGATTTAAGAATTTTTTAGATATTTTAGCTGGAAACAAGACAAAGAAATCTAAGTAAGAAAAGCAGTTTTTGCAGTGTAGACATTTACATGAAGAGATCAATTCTGTTCTTAAGAAGGTCTAACAAATGAAAACCTGCAGAAGGCAGAAGAAGAGACTCAACTTTTGGTTTGTTTCGATGAACTTAGATATGAAACAGCTCATATAATGTCAGCAGTGGCTCGTGTTAGCGCTGGTTGGTTTTATGCAAAAGCATATTGAGTCATGACCTGATGAGAATGAGTCAAGTTGAAGTCTTCATCTTGTATTTCGGTGCTCATGGAAGGCTTTAAAGCTCAGTCCTCATCCAGACGCGTCTCTGAGTTCTGGACCTCCACGATTCAGCAGCTTTACTCAGATCATTTAGCTTGTTTTAAGCAAAGACTCACTTAATTTTAACATATTTTGTCTGAAAACAAGATCATTTTTACTTGTCCAAAAAATCCTTCTTGATTTAAGGATGTTTAAATCACACTGCAAAAAATGCTTTTATAGCTAAGATTTTTTTTGTCTTGTTTCTAGACAAAATATCTAAAACTTCTTAAATCAAGAAGGATTTTCTAGACAAGTACACGTTAATTTCTTTTTTTTTTTGGAAAAAAGAAGTCAAAATGAAGTGAGTTTTTGCTTTGCTTCCTACGCTGCAAAAAGATGCTTTTCTTACTTAGGTTTTTAGTTTTTGCTTAAAACAAGCAAAATAATCTTATTTCAAGCAGAAAGCTTGTTTATTTTGAAGAAAGCTAACCCCATTGGCAGATAATTTAGCTTGTTTCAAGCAAAAACACTTTTTTAATTTGAACATATTTTGTCTGAAAAGATCATTTTTATTTGTCCAAAAAATCCTTGATTTAAGTGTGTTTGTGCCGGAAAACAATACATAAATACTGAGTTTCAGGTCACTGAAAGTAAAAGATATTTCTGAATTCTAGTGCTTTTCTTTTTGTGAAATGAATTAGAAAAGTGATGGAGATCTGTTTTCTGTTTTCAGACTTGGAAGTGATAATTCAACTAATTTTCTGCTTCCTACACTGCAAAAGATGTTTAGATTTTTAGTCTTGTTTCCAGCCAAAATATCAAAAAATTCTTCAGTCAACAAGGATTTTCTAGACAAGTAAAAATTATTGTCTTATTTTCCAAAAAAAAAAAAAAAAAAAAAGTCAAAATTAAGTTTTTGCTAGTTTATTTTGAAGAAAGCTTACCCCGTTGGCAGATAATTTAGCTTGTTTCAAGCAAAAAACACTTACTTTTAACATATTTTGTCTGAAAACAAGACAATAATTTTTACTTGTCTAGAAAATCCTTCTTGATTTAAGATTTTTTAGATATTTTAGCTGGAAACAAGACAAAAAAATCTAAGTAAGAAAAGCATTTTTTGCAGTGCAGACGCGTCTCTGAGTTCTGGACCTCCACGATTCAGCAGCTTTACTCAGATCATTCAGCTTGTTTTAAGCAAAGACTCACTTAATTTTAACATATTTCGTCTGAAAACAAGATCATTTTTACTTGTCCAAAAAATCCTTCTTGATTTAAGGATGTTTGTGCTGGAAAACAATACATAAATACTGAGTTTTGTGTCGTCGGATCAGGAGGTGAAGTAAAAGATATTTCTGAATTCTAGTGCTTTTCTTCTTATGAAATTAATTAGAAAAGCGATGGAGATCTGTTGGACGTTTTCACACTTTGAAGTGATTTATCTCATTTTCTGCTTTCTACGCTGCAAAAAAACCTTTTCTTACTTAGATTTTTAGTCTTTTTTCCAGCCAAAATATCAAAAAATTCTGAAGTCAAGAAGGATTTTATAGACAAGTAAAAATTATTGTCTTGTGTTTTTTTTTTGTGATATTTCTGAATTCTAGTGCTTTTCTTTTTGTGAAATGAATTAGAAAAGCGATGGAGATCTGTTGGAAGTTTTCACACTTTGAAGTGATAATTCATCTCATTTTCTGCTTTCTACGCTGCAAAAAAAACTTTCCTTACTTAGATTTTTTGTCTTGTTTCTAGACAAAATATCTAAAACTTCTTAAATCAAGAAGGATTTTCTAGACAAGTAAAAATGATAGTCTTCTTTTCAGAAAAAAGAAGTCAAAATTAAGTGAGGTTTTACTTGAAAAAGCAAAATGATCTGCCAATGGGGTGAGCAAAATAATCTTATTTTAAGCAGAAGACTAGATTATTTTGCTTACCCCATTGGCAGATCATTTTGCTTTTTCAAGTAAAACCTCACTTAATTTTGACTTTCTTTTTTCTGAAAACAAGACATTAACGTGTACTTGTCTAGAAAATCCTTCTTGATTTAAGAAATATCTTAATTTTAGATATTTTAGCTGGAAACAAGACAACAAATCTAAGTAAGAAAAGCAATTTTTGCAGTGCAGACGCGTCTCTGAGTTCTGGACCTCCACGATTCAGCAGCTTTGCTCTCTGTGTGTTTTCCTTCCCAGAAGGCCTGGAAAATGTGCTTCAGTGTTTCTGGTGCGATCCGTCATTCAACAGTCGGGTCCATTTGGCCCGCAGTCGTCTGAACCGTGGCCAGCGCGCGCTGCTTTATGAAGTGGACGGCAATAACGGCACATGGGCTCCTGCAACACCTTCCTCTGAAACACAAGCCCAAGTCACCGCTCTGTGTTTATTTGAGGCGTGACGATGATTTGTGTTTGATGTGACGCCTCTGGACAGCAGATGCATTCTGGGACAGCGCCGGACAAATAAACACCAGCGCAGAAATTCAACAAGCGGACGTGTGACGTGACGTTATGAAATAAAAGCATCAGCGGACGCCTGTGGTGTTAATGGTGTTGCTGTAAATGTGACGTCTGATGCAGCGCGAGTCTCTTTCAGCACTGCTTTACGTTTCTGTGTCTGTTCACAGCGTTATATTCTCAGAAAACACAGACTTTATTAGCTGTGAGCGCAGACTGAGCTCAGATGAGAGGAACAATCATTCATTCTTATGTGCATTTGTCACATTACATTTAAATTTAGAAATGCAAATATTTCTACCAACAGTGTTGGGAAAGTTACTGTTAAAAGTAATGCGTTACAATATTGCGTTACTCCCTAAAACAGTCACTAATTACGTTACTTAGTTACTTTTTATGGAAAGTAATGCGTTACGTTACTTTTGCGTTACTTTTTAAATCTGGGCAGGGCTTGTTTGTTTTTAATATAAAAAAGTTAGATTCTTATCAAATGTAAAAGTCCTTTCACACCAAAATGAAATGAAGTGAATAAACCTAAGACTAAAGGAAAATTAAATTGACGTCTGTACAGTAGAACTGTAGGAAAAGAAAGTTCAACACTCTTCAGCAATGAGGAAAAAACACAAATGTTAGTTCATCTAAAGTAAGTTTTGCTTATTAGTACACTGCGAAAATGCTTTTCTTACTTAGATTTTTTGTCTTGTTTCCAGCCAAAATATCTAAAATTTCTTAAATCAAGTAAAAGATTTTGTCTTGTTTTTTTTCTGAAAACAAGTCAAAATTAAGTGTGTTTTAATCTTGTTTTCTGTTTGACATTACTTAGCTTGTTTTAAGCAAAAACTCACTTAATTTCGACTTGTTTTTAATAATTTAAATTTAAATGTACAATTTTTAAAATAATTTAATATTATTATTGTTTTTTTTATATTTTTTTAAATTATTTGTTTATATATATATATATATATATATATATATATATTGGCTGGAAACAAGACAAAAAAATCTAAGTAAGAACAGTATTTTTGCAGTGTATGGTTGAATTGGATCAAAAAAAGGTCAGCAGCAAAGTCACTGGTTTATAAAATGGGTTTAAATACATAAAGGAAACAAAAAGTAACTAGCATTGTAAAACAAAGTAACTCAGATATTTTTTTGGAAATGAAAAAGTAATATTATTACGTAACTTGCAGTACTTGTAATGCGTTTCCTCAACACTGTCTACATTTTTTTTTTTAAATAGAAAAGCATTATATCCTATATTTCAATCCAAGAAAATTCATGCACATATGTCACATGTGAAGAAAAACTTCAATATGTTTAAACACAACACACTAACATACTTTATGTGATATGATTTTGTAAGTGTAGGTGTCTATGAGCATATTATCATAATTATTTTGACATACAATTTGAATGATTTCTTTATTTCACTGAAGGGAAGTTTGTATCAATACTCAGCATTTTCCAAATGTGGGCCAAAACATGCATTGTCTGTGTTTGCAGGCAGTGCTCATTAAGTTTAGATTTATACCTAGCAAGAAAATAAATATGAAGCTTTCAAACCGCAGACACTTTTAAATTATTACAGTAACAGACCACCACACAAACACTTTTGGATTTTAGAACTAATCACAGTAATATATATATATATATATATATTTCACTTTAGTTCATGCATGATTTGATTTAGTTGTAAAGTCAAACTCAAGCGTAGCGTCACTCGCATCAGCTGATCCAAATGTGAACTGAGATTAAATGCAATCAGCTCATTGGGAATGAATGCACGTGAACCGGAATTTCGCGTGAGCGCGCGTTCCAGAGCGGATTTCGCATCGGATTCGATTTCGTTGCGCGCGAGTTCACCGCGGTAAATATTTCACTTAGCTTCGAAAGTGACTCCCAAACATCACTGCGGATCTTCTTTAAATGTGTCCATGCCTTAAAATCAAAGACAGAGAGGAAGATTCTGTCAGGCCTGTGGATGCGTCTTTAGTTCAGCAGCTCAGGTAAGTCTCTTTTTCAGGCTCGTTTCTTGAGGCTTAAGCAAAGCTGCTTTTTTAGGCTTGTTTGGCTTCTCTATCTGGTTACTGTTGGTTACATGCTTTAGGATTGGTCTTAAACGTGACCCTGGAGCACAAAACCAGTCATAAGTCGCAATATTTATGGCAATAGCCAAAGATTCACTGTATGGGTCAAAATTATTGTTTTATTATTTTTCTTTTATGCCAAAAATCATTAGGATATTAAGGATCATGATCCTTGAAGATATTTTGTACATGTCCTACCGAAAATATATCAAAACTAATTTTTGATAAGTATGCATTGCTAAAAATGTCATTTGGACAACTTTAAAGGGTATTTTCTCAATATTTTTATTCTTTTGCACCCTCAGATTGCAGATTTTCAAATGGTTGCATCTCGGCAAATATCCTAACAAACCATGCACCAATGGAAAGCTTATTTATTCAGCTTTCAGATGACATATAAATCTCAGTTTTGAAAAATTGACCCTTATGACTGGTTTTGTGGCCCAGGGTCACATATGGTTATTTATAACATGCTGTTTAGGCTTACTGTTGATATTGTTGGTTATTGGTTATGTGCTTGTGGTTTTAGACTGGGTTATTGGATATTGGATTAGGGTTAGTGTTAGTCTTGGTTGTTGCTTAACATGAGCTAAGCGTCTCAGATGTTCTTCAGTAGGTTACCAATGCTCTGGTTTTGGGATTTGATCATTTCTGGCACTTCGATTCTGCTCTCAGTTTGTGTTGGATATTTTGGGCATGTGGTTTGCTTTGTTGGGTTTTATCATTGCTCTTGTGAATTTGAAGATTGCTTGTTGAGTTCTTGTTCCAAACAGAATCATGCATCAATCCAAACTGTGTGCTAATTATCAATGATCTCTGACAGTAGTTATTTTGACTGAAATAAGGTTTAATATAGCCAAACACACACACATTGACAGTAAAGGATCAGTCAAATGTTCATATAACTGTATACTGTTTGTGTTTGACCTCATTAGAAAGGCTTAAGCCTAGTCCTAGATTAAAATGAAACTCTGAGGTGTTTAAACTGAAAGAAACGTGCACTGACTGCATGCATTCAAATGCAGTGTAGTATTTTAAAATCTAGTTTGAGTGCATTTTACTTTAAACATGAAAAATAATCTTAATGCATATTGAAATGAGATTATTTTTCTTACCCCATTGGCAGATAAATGGCAAAATAAGAAAAATACCATAAGTCATTTTTCTTATGTAGAAAATGCATCCTAATTTAAGAATCTCTAGATATTTTGATTGGAAGCAACAAGACAAAAATACTAAGTAAGAAAAGCATTTTTTGCAGTGCAGGTGCATTCATTCATTGCACATTCTCATCATGCAGGCACTTTCAAAGTGACAAAAATGACATGTCTCCTTATACATAGGATTATTTTGTTATTATTTCTAGGATTATTTAGATTTTTTTTTTTTTTGTATATTTGTTTGAGTGGTAGCTTTTCAAAATGGTAGTTTTCTATATAACATCAGGGATGCAGAGCAGACATTAGTACAGCCGCTGTATGCAGAAAGTGTGGCTTTCTCTTACGCTCTTTATGAGAACTTTGGTGTAGTTTCCTGAGCACAAGCCCATTGAAAATGAAGCTGATTACTGTATGGAATAGAAGGATGCCAGATGGAAACCTAGTTTGAGATCTATATATGCCATAACCTCCACCACAGCTGTTACATTTACTGGGTCATCTTGATTTCCTACAAATACAAAAGCAACACTTATTCTTTTCCATATTGGGTTTTAATATTCTTTCAATATTTGGTATTGTGGCCGTCTCGTCTCCATCTGTTCTTCATTATTTTGTGAGCCCTCTTGCTGTTGGCTGAGCAGGAGTCAAATGTTAATTTCATTAACATTAAGAAATGCAACAGTTTGGATTAGAGAACTTTTAATTATGTAAAAAGACCATTAGACACTGTGCAAAAAGCTGCTGCACATTGAAATGGACACTGAATGATATTTAATGTCAAATGTTTGTAGAGTCATGTGGCCTACACCTATGAAGTTTTTGTTTAAAGCGTTACCTGATTAAGTTTTTATACTTTATTTTTAGCTGTTGCTTCTGGGATACCATGAAAATTAATATTACTTACCATTTTGCCAGATTTACACTGCAAAAAATGCTTTTCTAGCTAAGATTTTCTTTTCTTAGCTAAGTTTCTAGACAAAACATCTAAAAATTCTTAAATCAAGAAGGATTTTCTAGACAAGTAAAAATTGTCTTGTTTTCAGAAAAAAAGAAGTTCAAATTAAGTAAACAAGCAAAATGGGGGAAGAAAAATAATCTTATTTCAAGCAGAAGACTAGATTATTTTGCTGACCCCACTGGCAGATTATTTAGCTTGTTTCAAGCAAAAACTCACTTAATTTGAACTTCTTTTTTCTGAAAACAAGACATTAATGTGCACTTGTCTAAAAAATAATTCTTGATTTAAGAAATTTTAGATATTTCAACTGGAAACGAGACAAAAAATCTAAACCAGAAAAGCATTTTTTGCAGTGTACTTTTGATATTATAAATGATTTCTGTATGTTCTCTTCAGAAACCAAAAACTCAAGAGTTTTCCCAGTCAACTCAAGTTTAAGAGTTCAAGTTTAAACTGAGAGTTAGTTAGTACCTCTTTATTGAAACGGGCCCCAGCTCTTACAACTAAGGTCATCCCACAATACTTTTTTGTTAGTGAAAGATGTTTTACAAAGAGAAATCCTTTCACACATTCACTGGCAACCAGAAATAAACCATCCCGCTCAAAATCATAAATCGGTCTGATGATTTATTCTGAGGAGCATAATAAAAGATCTTTTCCGAGGAGCTGCGGCGCCAGTCGACGGTTCAAGCAGAACCTGTCGAGTCCAAACATAGAGCTCCAGAGCTGGACCGCAGCTCAAGCGCTTCAGCTGAGAAAACCTTCCTCTGAACACGCGTTACTGAAATCCACCCGACAGAACCATGTGGAGCAGCTGCTGGTGTCAGGAGGAGGATGAGGATGATGAGGATGAGATGCAGGTCTCTGTGTTTTGCATCATGTGCTGTGAGGAGAGCGATTTGAAGAAACATAGAGAAAGACTGGAGCAGAAGATCAGATCCCTCATAAAACTTCTGTTCCAGCATCAACCAGGGTTCCCACTTGAAGCCAAATGTCAAATTCCCTGACTTTCAGTGACTAAAAAGCTGATTTTCCATGATCTATAATGAACCGATCCATCCATTTGCAAGCTTCATTTACTTGTTTACAGACACTTTTAGTACAAAACTATGGAAGCCCATTTCTGCCACTAAATATAAAAGGATGAAGATAAAACTTGCAATTCTGACTTTTTTTCTCAGAATTGTGAGATATAAACTAATTTCTGAGGAGAAAAAATACTGCTATGTTCAAAGAATTGCGAGTTTATATCACACAATTCTGACTTTTTTCTTGCAGTTGTGAGTTTATATCACGCAATTCTGACTTTTTTTCTTGCAGTTGTGAGTTTATATCACGCAATTCTGACTTTTTTCTTGCAATTGCGACTTTTTATCTCACAATTCTGACTTTTTCTCACAATTGCAAGTTTAACTCACAATTCTGAGAAAAAAAGTCTGAATGGTGAGAAGTCGCAATAACCACAATTCTTATTTAACTCTTGACTGCAAATTTATATCACGCAATTCTGACTTTATAACTCGCAATTGTGAGTTTATATCATGCAATTCTGACTATAACTTGCAATTGCGACCTTTTTGTCTCACAATTCTGACTTTTTTTTCTCGCAATTGCAAGTTTAGCTCACAATTCTGAGAAACAAACTCACAATTCTGACTTTTTATCACGCGATTGTGAGAAAATAAGTCTGAATTGTGAGAGAACAAGATGCAATAACCTTTTTAAAAGAAAATTAGTGGCGGATACTGGCTTTTTCTAAAGGATTTTCTGTTTGTAATCAAGTTCATCATTCAGTTTTTTCACATTTAGTTTTTGCTTTTCTATAATCTTAGAAGTGGTCATTTTGTAGCCAAAGCTCTTGAAATGTAAATTTTCCTGACATGTTTGCCTTATTTATCAGGTACAGCCTGGTGACTGCATTTGACTGTAGTGACTGCCGGATGAAGGGAATAAAATCGCGCTGAAAAATAGCCGAACCATAAAAATAGGCAAAATGTGTAAAACAATGCGATTTACAAAATATAAAACGGTTTGATAAATGGAAACTAAAATTTAAAGCAACAAACACAAATCCCTGATATTCCATGACTTGCACCAAAAAAAATATTTCAATGACTGGAATGGACCTTTTAAAATTCCATGATATTCCAGAAATTCCATGACCCGTGCAAACCCTGATCAACCACAAAACAAGAAGTTGACGAGCGTCAAACCGACAGACGCTAAACAACATCCAGACGTTCTGCAGGAACAGATGTGAAGCTCGGGAATCAATGCTGCAGCGTTTCATCTATATTTATCTTCCATTTGGAGAAGCTTAAACTAGATAAATAGTTTATTGCTTGTAACATCAGAGACGAACATAATTACAAACACCAGATACCATTTACATCGCGTCACTCTGCCATAAACACATTTAGATAAACTAAAACTATCTATTCAATAAATTAAATGACTCGATTCTATGTCATACACAAAACATCTTTAACAATCATCAAATGCATGAAGTTGACAGAAAAGACTTAAACGCAGCGGGCCTCGATCACGAAACTCATTTGTAAATGTGCTCTTGTGTAAATGCTTCTATTAAGGAAATGATTTGTGATTTCTAATCTGCTGCCGTTTCACGATGGAGGCCAGTTGAGCTGTTAGTAGCGGATTTAGTCACAAAAATATAATGACTCTTATTTATATATTTATATAATAAGTACACAAACAAATGCTTTATCAAAACTCTACATTAAATCTATAATACATCTGATATTTACACGGAAGTGATTCTTCAAAAAGTGAAGAACTGAAGTGAATGGGTTCAGGGTTCATTAGATGTTATAAAAGCAGCAGCAGCAGGATCTGAACACACACAGCTGCCACAGTGAGGGAGGGGCTTGAGGAGGAGGAGCCTGAGAACGTCCTGTGCTGATTGGCTCTGCCGTGCTCCTGTGGGTGTGTCTGGAGTGTGATGTAACCGTTGATGATGCGGACGACAGGAGGCGGGGCCTCGGCCGTTACACTGCGAGAAACAGAGGGAGGGATCAGTGAGAAACATGCCTTCATCATCATCATCCTCTAGTGATTATCCAAATCCACTTTACATCTGACATTCATTAAATTTATTCTATTCCAGTTTGTTGTGTAGTACATATGTGACCCTGGATGACACAACCAGTCTTAAGTGTCAATTTTTTGAAATTGAATAAATGAAAGTTGAATAAATTATCTTTCCATTGATGTATGGTTTCTTATGATGGGATAATATTTGGCTGAGATACAACTATTTGAAAATCTGCAATCTGAGGGGGCAAAAAAACAAAATATTGAGAATCACATTTAAAGTTGTTCAAATGAAGTTCTTAGCAATGCATATTACTAATCAAAAATTAAAATTTGAGATATTTATGGTGGAAAATGTACAAAATATCTTCATGGAACATGATCTTTACTTAATATCCTAATGATTTTTGACATAAAAGAAAAATCAATCATTTTGACCCATACTAGGGGTGTGCGATATTGATGACAAATAATATCTCTATTTTCTGGGATTTTACCGATAATTAGACGATATTTTGCTGTGTGTGTTATTGTGCTTAAGGACTACAGTGCTGACCGCTAACGTTTTTGATATTCTTCATATTCTATGTGGTCAGTTCACAGCATTGATAGAAATAATTTTTTTCCAATAAGTTTAAATAACATTTTTACCTTTTATAAAGCCATGTTTTCTAAAAGTGTGCATCATCATTTGAGCCAAATTCTAACATTTAATCAATTATTATAATAATAATAATACATTAAAGCTGTTATTCTTTGCCGAAGTTGCATATGAAGTGGTATTTAGATGTCTTTACACATCAATGCAGCTATAATTGAAATTATTTCAAAGATACTGAAAATGTAAATTTTAAAACCGCCAGCAGGTGTCAGTAAGTCGTTGTTAATCAGTGAGTCATTGCAATTGAACCGAATCATTTAAACAATTAATTCAAGAACGAAACACGGTTATGTTGCTCAAAGACGCAAAACAGTGCTGTGGCTGTGTTTGGAATTATTTTTGTTAGCAAAAACGGGAAATATCCTGTCTAAAACGTAAGTCTTTTTAATATTAACTTCTTGTTTATTGAACTGATGTATAAAATCAACATCACATGTGTAGTCATGCTGATTGTTAAGGGAAAAAAAGGGCATTCCTCATGTGATATTAACTATATGAAATCTATAAATATATTTTCCGCCCCTTTATCATTCTAAATGCATTTTAATAGACCGAATCATGCAGTGAAAGAACGCATTACTAGCCTTCGTCACCTAAAGTAGCTTTATGTGTGCACTATGTAGGTGTGGTTTGTTTATTTTTTGGAGTATACTCGATAATGTCAAATCACACATCGTTAAAACAACAATTACGATATTATCGCAGATGATATACATCGCACACCCCTAACCCATACTGTGTGTTTTCAGCTATTGCCACAAATATACCCCAGCGACTTAAGACTGGTTTTGTCCTCCAGGGTCACATATATTTATCAAAATGCTCTTTCTATAATGTTTTTTTTTTTTTTTTTTTTATTGATCACAAGCTGTTTTACTGATATCTTAGGGTGGTTGAATCACTGATTGCATGATTCATAATTGATTTCAGTGAGTAGTTTGGTTTCTTCTGATGTTTATTCATGTTTATTTGCTGCTGTAACTAGTAGTAAAGAGGAAGAGATGATCGCTTCAGCACACAGTAAAGAGCCTCGAGCTCCGGCGTTTTTTGAGTTTTTGCTCTAGAAAATGTTTTTCAAAATTGATTTTCAGCTGGAATGCAACTAATTTGCTCAAAACAACACCGATTTGACCAACTGCATTAAGGCTACACTTCAACCAGGACAATAGCGATGCACCAAAATGAAAATTCTTGGCTGAAGCTGAAACCAAATAAAATGAAACACTGGGCCGAAGGCCGATTACTGAATATGTCCCCCCTACTGTATGTATTTTGCCCATTTTTTTTTTTTTTTTTTCACCATTGCATAAAATTAAAAAGCCAAAACATGCTTTTTAAAGAAAAAATAATTTTACAAAAAACACTGAACATTTTTAACATTCTAGTAGAATGTTAAATGTCTAGCATCAACAAAGCACAATTTAACTTAAAATAAATGTTAATAAAATAATATATATGTTTTAATGCACAAATGAATGCAGCCTTGCTGAGCAGAAGAGACTTTTTTAAAACATTAAAAATATTACAGATCCCAATTTGAACACTATGTGTGAAATATCAATAGAGCTGTTGTAATTATTATCATTATTTTTTTTGTTGTTTTTATTTTATTTTACAGAACAACAGTAAAATTACAATACTAACATTTATGAATGTTGACTTTTATTTTAAGACGCTGGTGCTTCTTTTTGTTGTCAGGAGCAGATTTCTGAATGATTCTCTCATGAAGCTGTTTCAGCTCACATTTTCTTTGCGCTTTGGACTTTGAACCTTAGCTAAGGAGCTCATGCAGCGCTGTCAGAATACATACAGTTTGTGCGTGCATTAGAAAAAATAACCTTCTGTAGTTTATTTACTAATGGTTTAAGGCCATTTGCTGATTTCAGCCATCATACAGCAACCAACCTTTCCTCTTCTCATGGAAGACATGCAATGCGCTGTTCAACGGTCTTTCTCTGTTGGTGCTTGTAATGTTTGCGTCTTTCTCGAACGGTTTTAAATGCTTCCACACTATGGACATGTTTGCTACATTAGTGCACAGCTCTATTTGATCACGTCACGTTATTGTTCAGTAGAATTAATTCGGTCTTTTCGCTTATTCTGTTGAACATCAAAATGGCTTTTCTCGCTATTTCCGGACAAATAATTTTGGTTGCCAAACATTCGGTGCATCCCTAGTTTGTAAAGTAGGTTGCACACAAATTAATGTTAATGTTAATTAAAGACCAAAGGCTAGTAAACGTCTTCTATAAACTGCATGTCGAAATTAGACACTTAACAACAAACACAAAAGCCACAAAAATGGCTTTTAATTGGTTTATTTGGTTGCTTATCAATCCATTTCTCACTTTCACATATAAAATATTTCATGAGGTTAACTCGTGGTCAGTCTGCACAAGATCAGCGTTCTTGTTTGCTCTGTGGCTGCTTTAAATACAAGACCAAGCATTGGATCCCCAGAGCGTCCTCTAATCTTTCTACAGCGTTGTTGACTGTAATGAATATCCAGATCGGATTTCATTCTCAGCAATGAAATGTGGAGGAATCGGATGAATCTGATGAGGGTTCACATTAGGGATGCAACGATACCATTTTTTCTGAACCGATACCAGCACAGTTTTATTTATATCAATGTAGAATTTCCATACATCTCAGTGTTAACCTGATGGTCACTCTTTTGTGTGTTAAACACCATCTACTACATATAGACAACGTCATTTTAATGAAAAAGAACCAATTAAAAATATATAATCATAATCTATAACAAAAATACTATTATAAACTAGGTTAGTGGATAATTCAGCAGCAAAAGATACTCTGAAAAATCACATGCGCAATCATTTTATAAATCTAGCGACACTTTAATTTACAAATAAAAGTGAATAAGTACACTGTAAAAAATGACCGTGAATTTAACAGTTAAAAAGTGTAAACATGATACAGTTCAAAACTGTAAAATGGTTAACGGTAAAAGACTGTAGAATGTACAGTGAATAACCGTAAAATGACATTCCCAGAATTCCCTGCGTTACTTTTTTTTCAAAATTGGATGTTTTTGTTGAAATAACTCTTTCTTCTTAGTTTTTTTCTTAGCAGTTTTGTCCATTAGGGTTGTATGCTACATCTAATGTTGTTAAATTAACGTTTATTGCATTATTTCAGTTTCATATGTGTTATCATGATGGTGTTTAGTGTTTGTGTGAATGACACTGTGCACCTTCTATATATATATATTAATATTTAAACGCTGCTTGTGATGGGCTTTTCTTTATCATGTGACTTTCTCATCACCACCTGCTTTTGGTGGTTATCAGTGAATTACAAAGGTATAAAACAGATTTCAGTTCTTCAATAGGTTGGTACATTACAGTTATATCAGTTCATGAAATTACGGCATTTACTTGTAAATTTAACTGAAAACCGTAAACTGTAAAACGTTGCTACTGTATTTTTTACGGTACAATTCTGGCAACCACAGCTGCCGGTTTTCTACCGTAAATTTCACAGATTTCAGACTAAATCTGGTAAAATGTTAGTCGTTGCTCTTTGTATTGTTGCAAAATACATTAATTAAAAAACAAATCAATGCATTTATATATGAATATATACTATACAATTAAAAGCATTTATTTTAAATGTGTAATGAAAAGCAGCAACATATGATAGATCGTACAGAACAAGGAAGTCTATTAATCTTTCATTGCGCAGAAAAGTATTATAATACTAAAGGCTTAAATACAGAGCAGGACAAAGCGCTTATGTCAACATGTCCTCCAATTTATACGACCGACGTAAGTCGTTTTCACAAATCCTCAAATACGTCTTTGTAGAGCGTATTCAACATTTGCTCCCTTATCAGTAACAGGTCTCTAATTCAACCTTAGCATTATGTGTAGGTCAATTAGTAGCGCGTTGCACTGCAAAGTGGTATAATCATATGAACACAGGTTCGATACCAGAGAACGCATATGTTTTCATTGTATGTTTTTTTTTTTTTTTTTTTTTTTTTTTTTTTTTGGAATATGCACTAGAAATCATGATTTTGCACTATTTCTGTAAGGGGTAGGTTTAGGGTGGGGTTAGGTGTGGTCATTTATCTGAATTACACCTAGTAAAACACCTTTAAATTACCGTGAAATCGGTATAAAAACTCATACGTCATTCCATGACGTCAGATCCAACGCGACACTGTCATTATTTTTACGACCGCTAGAGGGCGCTTAACTTTAAAACGTAAACATGGGTCGTATTTGGTCGATTCAAAAACATACAACTGGGTCGTATTTTCTTTGAGGACAGTCTCGCTTATGTGCATGAAAATGCTATGTCCGCAGAGAAAAGTTACAAAGGTGAGAGATATTGATGCATAGTTTATTAAATCTGTGCGTTCGTTTATTGAGCCTTTTCTTTTAACAGTTTTTAACCTTAGTTAAGAGAGTTTGATTTTGACTGTAGTAACCGAATGCAACATGCAGTGGAAAGAAGAGTTTATGTGAACTTGAATAAACGACTTAAATATTCATCTGTACCTCAACCTTGAGCTATGAACAGCTTCAGAACACTTGAAATGTAGTGCACGAAAACTTTATGGTGCTTTGTAGTGTTTTTGTGCTTTCGTGGGGCTCAACAATAACACAGTGGTATGCACAATATCGAATTTTCGGCAGAAATGCGCGTTCAGATGCGGAGTGTGGGATCGCTGCATCCCTAGTTCACGCTCACTCCAGATCAAATACAAGACTGAGACTCTTCTGTGTTTTCAGAAGAACTCGACCTACAGATGCTCAGGGTTTCTGATGGAGTCGCATGCGTTTTCGCTCACAGTGTTTACAGCGGCGCGGTCGTAGCGTCTTCGTTCACGTGAGCGGCCGAAACCTGTTCGTTTATGAAACATGAAGACGAAGGGAGGGAAAATAAATGGAGGTTTGGAGTCCGTCGGAGCTCACGAGACGGACGGGAAACACAAATAAAGAGTTTGAGGATTTCATTCAGGTCCTCCATCTGTGTCAACAGGCGCGTGACGCTCCGTCTCGATCGAATCCAGACGCGCGGCCGCTGTGACGCGTGTTCTGTCCGCTTCTGGATCTCATATTGAAGAGCGGCGCTCGCAGGTTTGACGTGCGTCAGCGGCGTTTCCCTCCACGGGGGAAAAATAAATGAAGTCTATATTCAGGTCCTGGTGTTTGTTTTGAGCGTCTGGGCCTGAACCGGGACTCGCTCGGCTTTCATAAACAGTTTATTAAAGAAATATTTTTTTACTCGGAATTACGTGGGCGACTGTAACAGAAAATTCAAGCAAATTTCCAGAACACCGTTCAGGCTCAGCGGAGAACATGTCATGTGGGATCTGACACAGGAACAAGAATAAATCTGATCCGAACGACAAAACGTGAGACTAATCTGTGGAATACTGCTGTTAAAAAATAAAATATATATATGTGTATATATATGTGTGTATATATATATATATATATATATATATATGTATATATATATATATATATATATGTGTGTGTATGTATATATGTGTGTATATATATATATATATATATATATATATATATATATATATATATATATATATATATATATATATATATATATATATGTATATGTATATATATATATATATATATATATGTATATGTATATATGTATATATATATGTGTCTGTATATATGTATATATATATATATATGTATATATGTATGTATATGTATGTATACACTGCCGCTCAAAAGTTTGGGATCAGTAAGACTTGTAATGTTTTTTAAAGAAGTCTCTTCTGCTCATCAAGCTGCATTTATTTGATCAAAAATACAGAAAAAAAAGTTGCAAAATGTTGTAACAATATAAAATAATGGGTTTCATTTTAATATACTTTAAAATATAATTTATTCTGGTAATGCAAAGCTGATTTTTCATCAGCTGTTACTCCAGTCTTTAGTGTCACATGATCCTTCAAAAATCATTAATATGCTGATTTATTATTAGAATTATATTATATTAATGTTGGAAACAGTTGTGCTGCCAAATATTTTTGGGGAACCTGTGATACTTTTATTTTCAGAATTCTTTGATGAATATCAAGTAAAAATTTATTCAAAATATAAATCTTTTCTAACAATGTAAATCTATGCTGTCACTTTATTAATTTAACACATGGTTGGTGAATAAAAGTATTATTATTATTATTTTTTTTTTTCAAAAAAAGAAAGAATACAAATTTACTGACAATAGTGGATATTGTTAGAAAACCTTTCTATTTTTAATAAATGCTGTTCTTTTTAATCTTTTATTGATCAAAGAATCCTTAAAAAAGCATCAAATGTTCCAGAAAAATATTAAGCAGCACAACAGTTTTTAACAACGATAATAAATCAGTATATTAGAGTGATTTCTGAAGGATCATGTGACACTGAAGACTGGAGTAATGATGATGAAAATTCAGCTTTGTATCACAGAAATAAATTGCATGTTAAAATATATTCACATAGAAAACTCTTATTTTAAACTGAAATAATATTCCACAATATTAGTTTTTTCTGTATTTTTGATCAAATAAATGGAGCCTTGATGAGCAGAAAAAACAACTTTAAAAACCATTACAAATCTCACTGATCCCAAACTTTTAAGCGGCAGTATATAATATATATAATATAATATAATATATAATATAAAATATGTGTGTGTGGTTTGATATCTATATGTGACCCTGGAGCAGAAAAAAACAGTCTTAAGTCGCTGGGGTTTATTTGTAGCAATAGCCAAAAATACATTGCATGGGTCAAAATGATTGATTTTTCTTTTATGCCAAAAATCATTAGGATATTAAGTAAAGATCATGTTCCATGAAGATATTTTGTAAATTTCCTACTGTAAATGTATCAAAACTTATTTTTTGATAAATAATATGCATTGCTAAGAACTTAATTTGGACAACTTTAAAGGTGATTTTCTCAGTATTTAGTTTTTTTTTGCACCCTCAGATTCCAGTTTTTCAAATAGTTGTTCAACCAAATATTGTCCTATCCTAACAAACCACAGATCAATGAAAATCTTATTTATTTAGCTTTCAGATGATGCATAAATCTCAATTTCCAAAAATGGACCCTTATGACTGGTTTTGTGAAGAAAAAATCTCTACTCAATTTTTCTAACTTTCTATCTTGTCTTTTTTTCTTTTCTAAAAAAAAAAAACTATTCTTTTTGTAAAAAACAAACACTATCTTGCTCTATTCTTTTTCTAATCGATCCGTTTTCTTTGTATTAACTATATAATTAAAATCTTGCTATGTATACTGCACTAAGCTAATCTGAGGCTTGTCACTTGTCAGAGCATTGCTCTTTTGTTGATTTGGATTGCTTCCATTGTCCTCATTTGTAAGTCGCTTTGGATAAAAGCGTCAGCTAAATAACTAAATGTAAATATAGATGGTATTTTGGCACCAGATGCTCCATCTCCAGCACAGATCACAGTCAGTCTGAGATTCTCAGTCAGGATCTGTGTTTGGAAATAATGTCTGAATCCTTCAGCTCAATGTCACTTGTTCATTAATGAACCGACTGAATGATATTCAGAGGGACGTTTGGAGTATCTGGAGTGTTTCAGTGTTGTTCTGCCGCAGGTGAGGACTGGTGTTGGACGTGTTGGGACTCGAGACAGACGGAGACGCTCTGGGCGTCTTGCAGGAGTCTCACCTCTGACTCGCAGTCGCTGCGGTGGACACTCAAGACGCTGCGCAGACGCAGCCGCAGGCCTAAAGCGCTCCAGCGTCCGTAATCTCAGCCGGCGTTCACACAGAACATGAGAACACCAGAGGAAGTGCCACTGCAATTCAGTTCAATTTAACTGGTTTCTGACCCGCGACTGTCAGACTCTGACTGCGACCGGACCAGCTTATTATCATCAACCATGAAGCCATTAAAAGAACTCTTTACTTGAAATAAAATAAACATTCACTGAAATAAAATACTTTTTAAAAATAGGCATAAATGGGCAAACTAAAAAACAACAACAACCTTCAACTAAATGAAAGCAGTAAATTAGAAAATGTAAAATATTACCACATTTTATTTCAGGCAGCACTTCTCGTTTTCATTTAGTTTTCATTTAGTCAAAAATTTAAACAAAGCTCAACTAAGATTTAAAATGAAAACAGAAAATCTACAAATAAAAAGTTAAAGTACTGAATGAAAAAAATGATTTTTAAAAGTTTTTAAAAAACAAAACTTCAACTAAAATTTAAGATGAAAATATAAAAATAAAATGTCATTTTACAAACTTGTTTTTACTAACTATAAGTGAGTAGAGTATTAGTGACTGTCTGCTTTATATCACTTTGCAAGAACATGTCAACTTATTCTACTAACCCTGACCTAATAGTTTACTAATGCTCTAGAAGAGTCAGTAAACTATTAAAAGTATACTCTAAAATACTCCTAGTAAACACTGCTGCTCAAATGTTTGGCATCATTTTGTGTTATTTGATCAAAAATACAGAAAATTAATATTGTGAATATTTTTACAGTGTCAAACAATGCTTTTCTATATTAATATGCTTTAAAATTTAATTTATATCTGTAATTAAAGTTGTATTTTCAGCATCATTACTGCAGTCTTCAGCGTCACATGATCCTTCAGAAATCATTCTAATATACTGATTTATTATCAGTGTTTAACAGTTAATATGCTGCTTAATATTTTTTTGGAACCTGTGATACTTTTTTTTTTCAGGATTATTTGATCAATAAAAGGTTCAAAAGAACAATTTATTTTAAATGGAAAGGTTTTCTTACAATATTGTTCAAAATGTATTTATTTTCTGAAAGAAATGCTTTTATTCACAGAGGATATGTTAAATTAATAGAAAAAATTATGGCATAGATTTACATTGTATTGCATATATATATATTTTTTTTATAAATGCCATTCTTTTTAACTTATTCATCAAAGAATCCTTAAAAAAAAAATCACAGGTTCCCAAAAAAAAGGCATCACAGCTGTTTCCAACACTGATAATAAAAGTTATAAATCAGTATATGAGAATGATTTCTGAAGGATCATGTGACACTGAAGACTGGAGTAATGATGCTGAAAATTCAGCGTTGCATCACAGGAATAAATTATATTTGAAAGTATATTAAAATAAAAACCATTATTTTATATTGTAATAATATTTTGCAATATTAATGTTTTTTTTTTCTGCATTTTCTGATCAAATAAATGCAGCCTTGATGAGCAGAAGAGACTTTTTTTTAAAGAACATTACTCGATCGCTCATAAGTTTGGGATCAGCAAGATGTGTAGTTGTTACTCAGAGTTAGTAGAATGTCTAAAGTGTACCGTCAGCAGGAAGTATAACAGTTGATGAGTGATGCTGGTGTAAGACTGGTGTGTTTGTGTGGTGTTATGAGCAGCTCTGCTCACTGCATTAGCTTGTGTTTGTGTTGCTCTCACCTCTCCTCCATTCGCACCCAGAGGTCGTTGAACTGCCGATGGCGCTGCTTCTTCTGCTTGTTGTTGCGGCGTTTCTTCTTCAGCTTGTGCTCCACCTTCTCCAGGAGCTCAAGGCTGTCGGGCAGCAGGAGCGGCGGGTTCGAGTCCTCGTCCTCCTGAAGATCTCGGCTCTCGTGGAGGAACGGCTCCAGCGGCGCGTCTGCGTCCGTCAGCTCTCCTGACCTCCAGCCGGACCTTCTGCTGCTGTGAAGGACAAGAGAAACCCTTTAATGTGGACACAAATCCACTGCAGAGACGCTTCCAGCAGGAGATCAACGTTTAGCTGCTCAAGCCTGACTAGATTTGCTTGTTCAACAGAAACATGGGCAGAGACTCTTCACGAGGATTTCATATGAATACATTGAACTGCAAATGAAAAGCAATGAAATATTGAGTTTGTTAAGCTCATTGCACACTGAAGTCCGAAATTTTCATATGCATTTTTTTCATATTTGTCATCCATTCCTATCAAAATGCCTCATATGTGCCAGAAAATCAAACCTTTTTATGACAGATGAATGTTTCGGATATGCAATAAACTTCAGTCCACCCAAAAATGTAATTTGCTCACACTGAAGTTGTTCCAAACATGCATGAGTTTCATTCTTTTGTTGAACGTAAAAGAAGATATCCTGAAGAAAGTTGGGAACCAAACAGTTGCTGGTCTTCTTATGAAGTAAAAAAAAAAAAAAAATAAATAAATAAATACTATGAATAGTTGCTAGAAATCACAAACGGATTGGTTCCCCAAAATTTTTCAAAATACAGACAAAACTATTAGCCCCCCGTGAATTTTTTTTTTTTTTTTTTTTTTTGAATATTTTCCAGAGAATGTTTTCACATTTCCTATTATTTTTTTTTCCTTCTAGAGAAAGTCTGATTTCTTATAGTTGCTTGAATAAAATAATTAAAAAATAAAGAAATAAACTGCTAAGGTCAATATTATTAGCCCCCTTAGGAAATGATTCGTTTGATTACCTATAGAACAAACCACTGTTGTCCAATGACTTTCCAAATGAACCTAATTTGCCTGATTAACATAATGAACCTAGTTAAGCCTTAAATTGCTCTTTAAGCTGAGGATTAGTATCTTGAGAAACAACTAGTAAAATAAAATGCGCTGTCCTCATGGCAAAGACAGAAGAACTGAGTTTGGACTTGAGAGAAAGAATTGTTAATGCTCATAAAGATGGAGAAGGATGCACACGTTTATCAAAGCATTTTCAAGTGTCAAGAACCGCAGTGAGATGCATTATCAAGAAGTTTAAAGAGACCAACACAGTGGAGAACAAGAAGAACAAGAAGACTAGAAACTTCTAGTGAGAGAGGTTTCTAAAGACCCAAGAACAACTGCAAAGACACTAGTGAATGACCTAGACAAGACTGGAATTGATGTCTCAATGAAGACAGTCACTAGAGCCCTGCACAGGAATGAACTGCAGAAAGACTCCACTCCTGAAGAAGAGAAACCTCCAAGCTAGAATGAAGTTTGCTAAGGACAACCTGGGGAATGTGATGCATACTGGAAACATGTCCTTTGGTCAGATGAGACAAATCTAGAGCTTTTTGTCCATAGAGAAGTTGCCTATGTTTGGAGAAAGAAGAACAGCGTTCCCACAGTGAAACATGGTGGTGGCAGTATAATGCTGTGGGGATGAGCTGGGAATCTCATCAGGGTTGAAGGAAACATGAAAAAGGAAGACTATAAGATGATTTTGAAAGACAACCTCAGACAGTCTGCAAGAAAACTTGGTTTGGGTCCACATTTTGTCTTCCAGCATGATAATGACCCAAAGCATACCTCACTTCTGCTGAAGAAATCCCTCTAAATGAGCAAAGTGAGTGTCCTTGACTGGCTGCACAAAGCCCAGACTTGAATCCAATAGAAAATCTGTGGGGCACACTAAAGTCCAGAGTTTGTGCCAGAAGACCAACAAATCTGGAGGAGCTTGAGAGATTTGCTGAGGAAGAATGGGCTGTCATTCCTCAGGAGACATGCTTGAAACTTGTGGAGAACTACAGCAAACGACTAAAGGCTGTTATCAAGCAAAAGGGAGACACTATTGACTATAAACATCAGAGGACTAATCACTTCAACCAGTAGACTTTTTAAAATTCTTGGTTGTACATTTATTTCTATTTGTATCACGAACCCTAAAAGCTTCCTGAATAAAGTATTACATTTAAAAATGCTGTTGATAAAATCGTCTTTCTGTTAAACAACACTTTGGAGTTATTTGGAAAAATAATCAAATGTTTTATAAGGGGCTAATATTTTGTCTTCAACTGTATCTATAAAATCATACAGGTATGGAATGACTTGAAGGTCAAGTACATGACACAGTGCTCAGGTTTTGGCAAACTGTCCTTTTTAAGGTCTTAATGAAGTTGTGATCATTGAATAAGAGTGTAGGAATTCAGTACTTTATGTGAAGAGTAAAGCAGAAACTGTGAATAACGCGTGGCATCAGTCACTGCAGTGGTTTGCAGGGAATGCAGACGCACACGAGTCTGGCGTTGGGTTCCTCCATCTGCTCCTGATCAAACCTCCTCAGACAGAGTCACTGACTGCTAAAGCGTCGCAGGAATTTATGACAAATGCTCCGATGCAAATAAGCGGCTGCACGTTTTTATAATGGAACTTTCCGGACCTCGGGTTTCCAGTGTCTCCTTCAATCTGCCGCTCCATTCATTGCACGAAGCCCCCGTGCGATTGAGATGGAAACGCGTTCCCTTCGCCTCCTGAACGTTCTGCACGATGGTCTGATAGACGGAGGGATTGTTTCTGTGAGATGGATGGTGTTTTTCTGATGACGGACGGGTTAATCTGACGATCAGAGCACAGTGGAGGAGCAGGAGCGCTGATGACGACTGATAGCCACCCCTGAGATGAAGAGACAAGCCTTCAGAGAGAAACCGTTCTCTGATTCCATCTGTACAGTCAACATCGAGCAGCAAACCACAGGAATCAGACACATTTTAATCTAATTTTAATTCTAACCCATATTTTGAAATAAACTATTTTTTATATTCCTGCTTTCACATTAGCTTGTTACATTTTCGGTACTTTAATTATTTAATTATTTTATACAGTAGTCAGCATTTGAAGTGGATCAAAACCAAAACCATACCTGCTCTTGTCTTGGGACAACTTTGAACATTTCTGATCCACTTCAAATGTTGACCACTGCAGTTTTTATTCATTTTTGTTTGTTTTTTAGTACATCAAGTTAAACAAGTAAAAAAAAAAAAAAATAAATAAATAAATACTGCAATAAATCTGTCTGTCTGTCTCAGTCTATCTGTCTATATATATATATATATATATATATATATATATATATATATACTTAAAAAATTGAGAGAAACAGAAAGTTTACATTTTAATTAAAATTAGAAGATTAAAAAGATTAATAGTTTGATTAATCAAAACTAGGCATATATTGAAAAACACTAATAAAAATAACAAAACACAATGAAAACAAAAATGCAACTAAATTTGAAATAATAGATAGATTTATTTATTTTTTTTATTTAAATTCAGTCATTTTCATTTGATTGAAGTGCTACAACAACAAACAAAAACTATAAATTAATGAAACAAAATATAAATTAAATCTTACATTTAAATTTATTATAAAATCATTTATAACACATCATTTTCATTTAGTTTACGTGCTAAATATATAAAATAAAATATATAAATTATGTAATATGTGATCCTTGAGCACAAAATCAGTCTTAAGTCACACAGGTGTATTTGTAGCAATAGCCAAAAAATTTATTTATTTTTTTTCCAAAAATCATAAGGTATTAAGTAAAGATCATGTTCCATGAAAATATTGAGTAAATTTCCTACCGTAAATATATCAAAACTTAATTTTTGATTAGTAATATGCATTGCTAAGAACTTAATTTGGACAACTTTTCTTTGGACAACAATTTTTACCTTTTTTTTTGCACCCTCAGAGTCCACATTTTTTAAATAGTTGTGTCTCAGCCAAATATTGTCCTATCCTAACAAACCATGCATCAATGGAATGATGTATAGATGATGTATAAATCTCAATTTCCACAAATTGCCCCTTCTGACTGGTGTGTTCACTGACTGCAGTAAACCGGAGTTAAACCAGAGCCAATGACTGACCAGATTCAGGTCTCTTCCTCTGACATTCAGATCAGACTGACTTTAACTGTAGTTCAGTCACTGAGAGACTCAGAGCTCATTCATATTTCTGCATATGTTATGATGAAACCCATGAGCCCTTCACACAATGGCCCCATTCTGACCGCGCCGGGCCCCCGGGACCCTCATTATGAGCTGTGTGTGTGTCTCCTCTCAGCCCACAAGGAGGCCCTGTCATTCAGAGTCTAATGGTCTGAACTGCTCTGAGATCAGCCTAAACTGCTCAGGTGTCAGAGCTTCACATCTTCATTTATTCATGTTTAATTCTGACATGCAGCACACGCTTGTTCTTACACCCTCTGGCTCTCTTTGGTCACTTTTGACCGAAAATGTTTATAGTTAAAAATTTTAAAAATTGTAGCTTCATCGGAATGAGATGACACTTGGTGACTTTTGTTACTTTAGCAATGTGAACACACAAAGAAATCATGGACATGATTCAGGTATTTTGAAGGGTCAAAAAATATATAGTCACACTTGCCGCCTTCACAGTCAAAAATAACATAGGAAATGCATGGGAAAAAGAAAAAAAAAAAGAAAACTCAGAGAATCTTCTGGTGGTACAAAAGACTGCAACTGGCCTGGTTTCTGGTTGTAATTATAATACAAAACTTGATATTTATCTAATGAAAAATACCTAAAAAAAAGTTTTTTAGAATGTCTAAATATTAGTGCTGTCAAACGATTAATCGCGATTAATCACATCTAAAATAAAAGTTTGTTTACATACTATATATTTGTGTACTGTGTATATTTAATATGTATATATAAATACACACACATTCATGTATATATGAAGGAAAAATATTTTAGATTTATATCTAAAATATTTATATTTATTTATAATCTAAATTGTATACAGGTATAAATATATATACATATAAATATTTTGTTTTAATATATACATGTATGTGTGTGTGTATTTTATATGTACATAATAAATATACAAAGTAAACACACATATAGTATATAAACACAAACTTTTATTTTGGATGCGATTAATCACGATTAATCGTTTGACAGCCCTACTAAATATATTTCTAAATGCAAAACCTAATAAAATCAAGAAACTGTCTAAAATAAAGCAATGTGAATCCAAAAGCCTTTGTATATATGTATATAGGGAGCTATACAGGAGCTTACATGACATTTACACAAGTTTTTAAATTTTTAATGCCACCAATGGCATAATTCTAAGTTGAAAAAAATATATTTTAAATGCTTTTACTCTATTTTAATATGACATGTTGTATTTATTGAAAAATAATATATAAATAATTTAATACAAAAATGTATATTAATTCCGATGGAAAAAATGGCTTATTAAAATTATATAAATATTGCATAGTATCATTAAAATCTCCTCAAAATTCTATATAATAATCAAAAAATATTATTGAACTAAAAGGTATTGCACTGATTTTCCTGAAAAAAAAAACAAAAGTAAAATTTTAAGGCTTCGGTCACTTTTGAAGGCGAAGAAGGTAAGCGTGACTCCCAAATGAAGAGGGCCAGAGGGTTAAGAAAAAAATGTCAGTACTTCATCACATTTAAGGCTAGGCAATATTTCAGACTGCCAAGAGTCTGTGATAAAAGTAAGAGTCTGAAAGAAGAAAGTCACATACACCGAGGATGGCTTGAGGGTTCGTAAATCATGGGCTCATCTTCATTATTGGGCGAACTCTTCCTTTAAAAGTCAAAATGCTAATCTTAAATCACATAATGGAGAGAAAAAGTACACGGCGCTGTCAAAGCAGCCGCTCGTCACAGCTCTCCTAAAACGGCTCTTTTGCTGAAAACTGCTTCTGCTGCTTGAAATGGTGCAATTATGTGATTTAGTAGATTATAGTCCATCGCTGGCAGCAAACACGTGTTCGTCTCATAACCTACTGGAGATGCAGATTGTCTTTGTTTTTAAGGACAAACGTGGACGGACACAAAAAAACAATACAGACTAAACACATGACACAACAGCAACACACTGCAAAAAAAGGCTTGTTTCTAGTCAAAACGTCTAAAAATTCTTAAATTAAGATGCATTTACTCGACAAGCAAAAGGACAAAAGATATTTAGTCTTGTTTTCAGCAAAATGCACTTCATTTAGTTTTTCCCACCTGGAAACATGTCAAATTAATTGATATTTCAAGAGTATTTTACTTTCCCCACTGGCAGATAATTTGACTTATTTTAAGAATATTGCACCAAATTTAGTTTTGTTTTTTCCCCTGGAAACAACTAAATATCTTACATTTGCTTATCTAGTAAATGCATCTTAATTTAAGAATTTTTAGATATTTCACTAGAAACAAGACAAAAAATGAAGTAAAATAAGCTTTTTTGCAGTGCACAAACACCTCACAATAATTAGTTAACATTAGTAAATGCATTAACTAACAAAGAGCAACACAATTTATTAATGTTAGTTCTTTAATCATAGTTAATTCATGTCAGCTCAGGTTTATTAAATGATATTAACAGGTATAACTTTTAAATAATGTATTAGTAAATGTTCAAATGAACCGTAAGAATAATGCTTGCTTTAGTATTTCTAGAATTAGATCATCTTAACTTGTATTGAAATGGAGCCATACTGGGTTAAGTGTTAGGATTTTGTGTTTTAAGTTTTAAGTCGCTGGGGTATATTTATAGCAATAGCCAAAAATACATTGTATGGGTCAAAATGATAGATTTTTCTATTTTTTTTTTTTGCCAAAAATCATTAGGATATTAAGTAAAGATCATGTTCCATGAATATATTTAGTAATTTCCTACCATAAATATATCCAAACTTCATTTTTGATTAGTAATATGCATTGCTAAGAACTTCATTTGGACACTTTAAAGGCAATTTTCTCAACATTTAGATTTTTTTTTTTGCACCCTCAGATTGCAGATTTTCAAGTAGTTGTATCTCAGCCAAATATTGTTCTGTCTTAACTAACCATACATCAATGGAAAGCTTTGAGATTTCCAACTTTTTCTCAATTTTGAAAAATTGACACTTGGTTTTGTGGTCCAGGGTCACATATTTTATTTATGAATGATCAGAGCGACCATTAGTTCTTCAGGCAGCTGTAGGATATATATTTTTTTGGTCTCCATGAGGAAACAAGTTTATAAATGAGAATGAAGTGTTTTGAGAATCTAAAAATGCCTGTAGTTTTGTTTGAGGGATAGAAAACACAATTTGGACAGTAGAAAAACCATTACGCCTATGGAATGAACCCATAAAAGATGGAAGAGTGAGTGAGTGTGTGTGTGTGTGTGTGTGTGTGTGTGTGTGTGTGTGTGTTACCTGTGTAGTTTCTGTCCGGCAGGCGTGTGCTCCACCTCATAACCTTCACGCCGCAGGACGTCAATCACAGTGTTGTTTCCCAGAAAGTGACCTGAAACACAAACACTCCGCTTTAGTCAGTCTAACACACACACACACACACACACACACACACACACACACACACACACACACACACACACACACACACAGCCTGCGGTGCGGAAGCGGTCTGTAATGTTAGATTATTGTACTGATATTTCACATCTTTCATATCACAGGAAGAGCGTGTCACATGACGGTCCTGTTTGCCTCAAGGAATCATAAACTTCCTCTGAGAGAGACTCAAATGGATCAGGACCACTATAGAGTGAGTGTGTGTGTGTGAGAGAGAGGTGTGTGTGTGTGTGTGTGTGTGCACGCACCCAGGTGAGAGAAAAGTGCACTTTCATAATGTACTTAAAGTGCTCTATTTTTATGCACTTGAGTACTAGTTTATGAAAGATGGGTTCAAGCATACTACAATTAAAGCATTTTTTTTTGTTCATTTTAGTTCATATTCATTGTGTCCCCAAAATACCACAGATGAATACAATTAGATGATCAGAAGTACTAAAGAGTAATTTTTAGTATATTATCAGATGTCAGTATGCTGTTAGTGTTAGTTTACATAATTGTCGTTGTTGTTGTTGTTGTTAAGTTGGCTTGAGAAAGCCAACTTGCTGATCTGCTATTTTCTTCTGAGACTAAAACTGTGAACTCTATCTCCTCCTAGAGCTACACCCTAGCAACCGCCCCGATTACCCTAGCAACCGCATAGCAACACCCTAGCAACCACCCCAGGTACCCTAGCAACCGCATAGCAACGCACTAGCAACCACTCTGGGTGCCCTAGCAACCGCATAGCAACACCCTAGGAACCACCCCGGGTACCCTTACAGCCGCATAGCAATGCACTAGCAACCACTCTGGGTGCCCTAGCAACCGCATAGCAACACCCTAGCAACCACCCCCAATACCCTAGCAACCGCATAACAACACCATAGCAACTGCTTCGGGTACCCTAGCAACCGCGTAGCAACACCCTTACAACCACTCAGAGTACCTTAGCAACCGCATAGCAACACCCTAGAAACCACTCTGGGTACACTAGCATGCTAATCATGCTAGTAACATGCTAAAAACATGCTAACAACTTGCTAATCATGCATCTTTTAAAACTACTTAAAACTTCAAAAAGTAAACACTTTTTAAAACTTTTTAAAACTTCCTAAACTTTTTAACTCTTTAAACTTTTTAAACTTTTAAACTCTGAAACTTTTAAACTCTTTAAACCTTCTGGCCCGGCTTTCTCAAGCCAACTTAAAGTTTGTCTTGACGCACTTTATCTAGTTGTTTATTATTATTATTATTATTATTATTATTATTATTATTATTATTAACTAATTAGCTGATAGAGGACTGTGATGGTCACTGAATCAAGTCCAGTTAACACAGTTTTTACAAATGTGAAACCACAGTATTAATGAATATTTACAAACAACAACACAAAATTACACAGGGTTAGCACAGGTCATGGAATTTCTGGAATATCATGGAATTTTAAAAGGTCCATTCCAGACTTTCAAAGTCAGGGAATTAAATATGTAGTTTGTCCACGTCATGGAACATCAGGGATTTTTGGTTTGTTGCTTTACATTTTTTGTTTCCATTTATCAAAATGTACTTTTTCTATACCATATTTTGTTTTATTGCTTTGTTTCTGGTGTTTTGCCTATTGTTATGGCTATGAAAGCATAAAAAACATAAATTAATTTCTGTAGAAATGTTAAAAGCAAAACAAAAAAAAAAAAAAAATAGTGTATATGTGTGTTTTGTACTAAAAACATCTGTGAACAAGTAAATAAAGCTTGCAAATGGATGGACCCGTTCATTATAGATCATGGAAATTCAGCTTTTTAGTCACTGAAAGTCAGGACATAGATTCATGTTAATATGACATTAGGACTTAAAGAGATCACTCTTTTAGGCACAATAAGCAATATACACCAGTTATATGCTGCATGTTTGTAGTAATGCATTGCAATGTTGCGTTACTCCATAAAGTAACTTTGTTACTTACTTTTAAAGTAATGTTACATTTAGTTTTGTCACCTGACCTGGACTTGCTTATTTGTTTTTACTGTAAAGGTTCTTTCACACTAAAAGCAAAATAAATAATCGTCAGACTGACGGAAGAGTCTCTGTCTCTGATTTCTCTCAACGCGGGACAGGAGACACTTCAGTCAACGCTTGAGAAAACAAACTCGCTTAGAGTTTTCTGAAAAAGTAACTGATATTTTCTTGCAGACGTAAAAGTAATGCATTATTTTTTCTGCGTTACTTGGAAAAAGCAACCTCAACTTGTTACTTGTAATGAGTTACCCCAACACAGTTTATTAATTTAACTGATTTAACCAGGAAGGAGCCTTATGAGACTAAAGATACGCAGCACGATGTCATTTATACACACATGTGAACCTGGAGCACAAAACCAGTCTGAAGTAGCACATGTTTATTTGTAGCTATAGCCAACAATACATTGTATGGGTCAAAATGATTGATTTTTCTTTTATGCCAAAAATCATTAGGATATTAAGTAAAGATCATGTTCCATGAAGACACTTTTAAATTTTGTACCATAAATATATCAAAACTTACTTTTGGATTATTAATATGCATTGCTGAGAACTTCATTTGGACAACTTTTAAAGGTGATTTTTCTCAATATTCAGATTCCAGATTTTTAAATAGTTGTATTTCAGCCAAATATTGTTCTATCCTAACAAACCATACATCAGTGGAAAGCTTGACTTATGTATTTAGCTTTCAGATGATGCATAAATCTCAACTTCACAAAATTGACCTTTTATAGCTTATTTTTTATTTATTTATTCTTTTTTTTTTTTTTTTTTTTTGCTCCAGGGTCACATATAAACACAAACCTATGTACTGCATTCTTGAATCTATTAATTATCAGAGGTGTGACTTCATTCATGAATGAAAACATAATTCATGACACTTGCTTCATTCATTTTGAATCATTGTGGTTCTGTTGATGGAGGTGCGACCAAGTGAATGCAGTTTTGGGAAACCATCACAACTATAAAGTTAACTTCAACAATGCATCATAGTATGTAGTATGCATGCATGTAGACACATCTGTGAATGGCCGTATTGATCGATCGGCGAGCGGCTGAGAACTCGCCAAAGTCAATGAGCGGAAAGCGAAGAGCCGAAGCTGTGCTCCGATGGTCGGCTGAGATAAGAACCAGCTAAAAGCTTTTATTCAAAACTTCCTGAGCTCATGCTTTTAGCGCGCTTGTTTTCTTAAGGGGCCGTCTGCGGCATACTGAGCGCATTCATGCCGTCAGGTGGAAACGCTCCGCAGACACCCGTCCGTTCAGAGTCCAGAAAGCGGCCTGTGTCCTTCAGCGGCGCTCCGATTATTAGAGCGAGTGGCACATCTTACACCGACTCTCTTTTCCATGCGCTCTAATATTTATATTAGACATGCAGAGCTGGAGCTGAGAGGAGCACGCTGGATAAATAAACGCAGATGTTTGCGCAGGCGTCGCTCTCGCTGAACCCGCGTGAGATCCTGACACGCTAAACACGTCATTAACTAGTCCATTAGTGAGCCTAACTAGTGTTTTAACAGCTTTCAAGTGGCTGTGAAATCAAAACGGATTCTGTCTCATCAGATGTTCAAAGTGAAGCTCTTTGTGTTCATAATCAGACATACAATAATCTGCTTCAGTCTCATTCTCAGTCTAGTTTTCCAGTACATTTTTAAATCATTTAACCTGAAATGTCAGATATTTAGTCTTTATTTCTGAAAAATGGATAACACTTTACTTGAAGCCTTTATGTATAATGCCTTAAATTATTCATAATTGTATGTGTAACTAAAGTTAAAATGAAATAATGGTTTTTATTTTCATATACTTTAAAATATAATTTATTCCTGTGATGCAATGCTGATTTTTCATCAGCTGTGACTCAGTTTCCCAGGCTTAAGTGTCACATGATCTCTCAGAAATCATTCTGATATTCTCAATTATTAGTAGAATTATCAGTTTTGGAAACAATGTTTTTTTTTTTTTTTTTTTTGAACCTGTATTTTTTTTCTTTCAAGAACAACATTTATTCAAACTATAAATCTTTTCTAGCAATGTAAATTTATTATGTCACTTTTTATTAATGTAACAATTTATTCATTTCTTTCAAAAAAAAAAAAAAAAGAATGAATAAACATTTGCTGACCCCAAACTTTTGAACGGTAGTGTTATAATGTTTTATAAGGTGCATTAAAACTAGTACTATAATGCATTATAATATAAGGGCTTTAAGTAAAGTGTTACCAAAAAAAGGTCTCAAAATGAAGTTATTTTATGCTTAAAACCATAATAAATATCTGCTGATGGACTCTTGTTTTCCCTGAAATCACAGATAGTTTTTCTCATTTTAAGCATAAATTGATGCATTTTTCAGAAAACCAGAATTAATAAATGCACATTTACTTAACCCTTTAACTGTCACTCCCTTTTTTTATCATAGATGTGAAAATCCAAACTTACATTTTTATAATTCATGAATGAAAACATTTTCCATAGTAATGCAATGTCTGATTTTAAAATGGTTTTCAAAGGATGAATTTTTGAGATTTTACGTTTTCTCCTCATATATAATTTCTAAAGCGTGATAGAGAAAAAGGCAGCAAAGAATGTCTTACTGTGGTCTTTTTTTTTTGAGGTACGCTCAATTGTGTCATAAATTAATCTATTACTTTTCTACATAACTTGTAACACAAAACAGTGGCCAAATATCTATTTAGGAGTCTTAGACCTTTCCAACAATATGTAGTTTGTCATGATTAGATTTGGATTTATTTAGATTTATCTTAGATATTAGTTTTTTTTTCCCTAATAAACATTTTTATCAAGAAATATTATTAAATATTAAATGATTAAATCCTATTTTCCTTTGATATCCCTTTATTTAACAAACTTTTTTTTTGTACTTTTTACCATTTTCTTTGAATTACCAGTGTGAATGAAATGTTATATGTGACCCTGGAGCACAAAACCAGTCTTAAGTCGCTGGGGTTTATTTGTAGCAATAGCCAAAAATACATTGTATGGGTCAAAATTATTGATTTTTCTTTTATCACAAAAATCATTAGGATATTAAGTAAAGATTATGTTCCATGAAGATATTTTGTAAATTTCCTACCATAAATATATCAAAACTTAATGTTTGATTAGTAATATGCATTGCTAAGAACTTCATTTGGACAACTTTAAAGGCGATTTTCTCAATATTTTAATTGTTTTGCACCCTCAGATTGCAGATTTTCAAATAGTTGTAACCCTAACCCTAACCCTATACATCAATAGAAAGCTTATTTAAGATGATGTATAAATCTCAATTTTGAAAAACTGACACTTATGACTTGTTTTGTGGTCCAGGGTCACACATAAATAAATGTGCCCCATCTGCTTGCCTGTTTGTGCTGGAAAACCTGAGAAAATCACTGAATAAGACCATGAAAGAACATGTGATCGGAAACCCACTGCGTTCTCAACTAGTATTTCTTTCAGCGTTATTAATCAGATGCAATGAAAGCAATAAAGCAGCGATCCGTTTCATTCACCCACAGAAACCAGAGCGGACGTTTCCATCTAATACACGTATCACATGTCCTTTCTCTTATATTTAGCCTCTATTTATGAGCAGATTATGGACTTACTAAACCACGGCCGTCATTCGTCTTCGCCCACAGACACAGATCGTCTGGAATTAAACCGCGATTAATGCTGATACACGAAGAACGAGCCGTTCGGCTGAGGAGCGTATGATTACACGAGCGCTTCCTCTATGACTATCATTAGCCTGATGCCACCAGTCAAGAAACGCAGTAAACGTGGTCATTATGGTGAAAATGCACAGACTCGCCTGAGTCTGAGAGACTTTGATATTTAACAGCCGGACGGAGCGGCTCCTGCGCTGACCTCTGACTGACCTGGGATCAGGGCGAAGGGCGTGAGGACAAAACCAGAGCTAATGGAAGTCAATGGGTCAAAATGACAACCCTGACATCGACCCTAAAACTACACGAGCTAATCATTGAGTGCCACATCAGAGCAAATCAAACCTAAACTGTGCATTTGACACCAACAATGAAAATGTGTTAACCCTCAGGCCATCCCTGATTAGGTCTGTGCCGATAAACAATATCATATCGAATCGTCATAAAATGCATGTTGATAACAATGATAAGCTCTAGGCATCTCAATATGGAATTAATATAAGAGCCAATCACACAGCAGAAATATGCAACAGCCAATCAGCTTGCAGCTTTTAACGTTCACCTCAAAGAACAAAGTCAATTTCCTACGGTTTGCAAAGCAGACTCCACACGAGGACGACAAAAATGAGTGGAAGCAGCAATGAAAGTGAAACTAACCTTGAGTTATTATCCAAAAATGATGAAAAGGTAGCACAAATTCAGTGATATGGAAGTGGTTCGTCTATTTGAAAAGCGACGAGGCGCAGATTAAAACCATCTGTAAAATATGTCATAAACGTTTTAAACATTTTGTGCACTAGCTAGAAATTGTATAGTTTTATGATATAGTTTTATTTTGCACATTTGTGACCCTGGATGACAAAACCAGTCTTAAGTTGCACGGTTACATTTGTAGCAATAGCCAAAAATACACTGCATGGGTCAAAATAATAAATTTTACTTTTATGCCGAAAATCATTAGGATATTAAATCAAGATCATGTTCCATGATGAGATTTTGTACATTTCCTGCCGTAAATATGTCAACTTAATTTTTGATTAGTTAGCATCCATTGCTAAGGACTTAATTTGGACAACTTTAAAGGCAATTTTATTAATATTTAGATTTTTTTGCACCCTCAGATTTTCAACTAGTTGTATCTCGATCAAATATTGTCCTGTCCTAACAAAGCCTATTTATTCAGCGTTCAGATGATGTATAAATCTCAATTTCCAAAAATTGACACTTAATACTGGTTTAGTGGTCTAGGGTCACATTTAATCTACCTCTTAAAGCCAGACACTGCTGATAGACTGAGACTGGTCTTCAAAAAACAAAACAAAACGACAAACACAAAAAATGGCTTTACAAATTGTGAAGAATAGAAGTTGAATATATTTGTTTGCATTTTGCACATTTAATCTTCTTAAAGCCAGACACTGATGACAGTCTAGTCTTCCTGACAAAAAATAACTAAATAAAATGTAAAAGTTTGACAAATTTTGTGCAATTTGTAGTTGTATAGTTTTTTTTGTTTACATTTTGCACAACGATGTAGACAGACTTGTCTTTCTGGAAAATAAAAAAACTAAATGCGTTGCTTACAAATTGTTTCTAACTGCTTTATGTTTACATTTTGCACATTCGCTCTCATTTACAACTTTTAGTTTTTAATTTATTTTAGTAAGTTGTCTTAATTTAAGGCCAAATGTGTATCTGTTTTTGTTAATAAACTATACTTTCAAATGTAATGTATAGTTGGGATGCTCTTTTAAAGCTGGCAGCATTAACAGTTTATATATTGAAATGTATACCGTTAACGATCAATATGGGAAAAAAAAAAAAATATCGCCCAGCCCTGTCCCAGATGTAGATGAGTTTGTTTCTTCATCAGGTTTGTGTAAATGTGTCATTTCTTCACTCATTTATTCACCAATGGATGTGAATGGGTGCCGTCAGAATGAGAGTCCAAACAGCTGATAAAAACATCACAATAATCCACAGCACAGCAGTCCATCAGTTCACATCTTGAGAAGACAAAAGCTGAAACAAATACATCAAGACGTTTTTAAAATAAACTGAGTCCATAATCAATAATAGCGCTTCCTTCAGTGAAAAAGTGGTCTGGTCTGAATCGGGAGAGAAATCTGCACAGATCAAGCACCGTTTACAAGACAAAACAGCTCTAAACCAATATGTGGTGGGATTTTGATGCGAGAGACAACAGGAGATGGACTTTTTCACTGGAGGATGCGCTATTATGGATTATGGACTCATGCATTTTAGTTAAAAACATCTTAATGATGGATTTGTTTCATCTGAAGATGTTAACTGATGGACTGTTTTTATCAGCTGTTTGGACTCACTCATATCTTGGGTGACCTAAGGATTCATGTATTTTCAGCACGTTCATCTGATTAAAATTTTTATTTGAGCTATTTTTAAACTAGACGAATATTGGAGTGTCCTGCATCTATAAACTCTTCTCATAAACTCATCTGAACACTATTGAAACGTTGCTGGAATTAATTATTATTTGCCAAAAATACATTGGGTCAAAATTGAGTTTTCTTTTATGCCAAAAATATAAAATGAAGATCATGTTCAATGAAGATATTTTGTAAATTTCCTTCTGTAAATATATCAAAACTTAATTTTTGATAAGTAATATTTTCTCAGTATATTTATTTTTTTGCACCCTCAGATTGCAGATTTTCAAATAGTTGTATTGGTCTATCATAACAAACCATACATCAATGGAAAAATGAAAAATTGACCCTTATGGTCCAGGGTCACATATGTTCTATTAATTTATGCCATGCTACATGAAGATATTTTGTAAGTTTCCTACCGTAAATGTATCAAAACTTATTTTAAGTAATAAGTAATATGCATTGCTAAGAACTTCATTTAAACAACTTTAAAGGTGATTTTCTCAATATATTTATTTTTTTGCACCCTCAGATTCCAGATTTTCAAATAGTTGTATCTTGGCTAAATATTGCCCCATCAAAACATCCACATAAAACATCCAAGTGTGCAAAAAATCTAAATACTGAGAAAATCGCCTTTAAAGTTGTCCAAATGAAGTTCTTAGCAATGCATATTACTAATCAAAATTAAGTTTTGCTATACTTACATTAGTACAAAACATCTCCATGGAAAATTATCTCTAATATCCTAATAATTTTTAGTATACCTGTGATTTTCAATTTTTATGTGAGCTATTTTTAAACTAGACGGAATATTGGAGTTTCCAACATCTATAAACTCTTCTCATAAACTCATCTGAACACTATTGAAACGTTGCTGGAATTAATTATTTGCCAAAAATACATTGTATGAGTCAAAATTATTGTTTTCTTTTATGCCAAAAATCATTAGGATATTAAAGATCATGCTACATGAGGATATTTTGTAAGTTTCCTACCGTAAATGTATCAAAACTTATTTTAAGTAATAAGTAATATGCATTGCTAAGAACTTCATTTAAACAACTTTAAAGGTGATTTTTCTCAATATTTAGATTTTTTTTTTGCACCCTCAGATTGCAGATTTTCAAATAGTTGTATCTTAGCTAAATATTGCCCCATCATAAAAAAAAGCATCTAAGGGTGCAAAAAATTTAAATATTGAGAAAATCACCTTTAAAGTTGTCCAAATGAAGTTCTTAGCAATGCATATTACTAATCAAAATTAAGTTTTGCTATATTTACAGTAGGAAATGTACAAAACATCTCCACGGAACATGATCTCTAATATCCTAATGATTTTGGTATACCTGTGATTTTCATTTTTATGTGAGCTATTTTTAAACTAGACGGAATATTGGAGTTTCCTGCATCTATAAACTCATCTGAACACTATGGAAACCTTGCTGGAATTACCTGCGTTGGAAAAAGGCTGTACGTCCAACATTATTCCCATTAAAATGCGCTAGAAAATGCATGAATTCAAAAGTCGTCAGTGTATTCGATAGAAGGCCACACCCTGGATCTTTACTGGTGATTTTAATAAGGTGAAATGAATAGTTAGTTGTTGTTGGAAGCTCGAGTCTTGGCTCGAGAGCGCTTTTCTTCAGTTTGGATTATTAGACGTGGTGCTGGAGGTAAACGCTGCATAAAATCCAACAAGGAAGCAAAGCCAAATAAAATCTCCCCGTGTTATTTCAGCGCTCTCATTAATACTCTGTGCGCCTCCGTCCAAATCTGAAGTCATGATTCCTTTAGTCGAGGGAATTTCATAAGTCACAGGGAATTCGAAATGTTGTTATTGCTGAACGCAACTTAAAGCGCACTTCAGCTCGTCTCCAGCTCCTCGGAGGCTCTGAAGTCTCTGATAAGTGGGCGACGAGCTAAACGCACGAATAAAACAACTTCGCCACATGTTTTTACAATGCTGTGGTATTTTTGTTGGAAGTCGTGTCTGTGGAGGAATGTTTAATGGCAGTTAGCATGCTTTAATGCTGAGAGCTTGAAAGCGGAGAGTCAGTCCTGCGACGGCGGTTCGGTAAAAAACGACTTGCTGTCAGACGCTAACGAAACGCTGATGGGACGGAGACTCCGGGGGCGTTAGATTGACAAAGAGACTCCAAAAAACACAAAGAGAACACAACAGCACATTAAAAACACTGACAGAAGAGCTGTGCTGCCCAATAGATTTCTGGAAACTGTCATGCGTTTATTTTTCAGGATTCACTGATGAATAGAAAGTGCAAAATAACAGCATTTATTAGAAATGGAAATCTTCTTTACTGACACTTTTGATCATTTTAATGCGTCCTTGATGAATAAAAGTATACTTTTTTTTAAGACTTGTTTATCCCAATCTTCAGTTTCCACAAAAATATTGGGCAGCACAATGGTTTTTAACACTGATAATAATCAGAAATATTTCTTGAGCAGCAAATCAGTATATTAGATTTGATTTCTGAAAGATCATGTGACTTAAGACTGCTGTAATGATGCTGAAAATTTAGGTTTGATCACTGGAATAAATTTCATTTTAACAGATATTCGTATAGAGAACAGCTGTTTTAATTAGTAATAATATTTCACTGATTTTACTGTATTTTTGATTAAATAATTACAGCCTTGCTGAGCAGAAAAGACAGAAACGTTGAAAATGTTAAATAATAAAATTCAAAATTAGTAATTAAAAAGTAATAATGCTTATTTTTTTTTAGTTTATTTGTTTACAGGGGCAATGCACATTAATAAACCTGACTGTAAATGTGACACAATTGGGCAAAAAGGCAATTTTTCATCTATAGACCCTTGACAATGTTAAAACGTCATCCTGAAAAGACAGAAAAAAACATCTTGCATGCATATACATGCCTACAAAGAAAAGGGAGTAAAAAGTAAAATACAAAAAAAATAAAATAAAAAATACAGATGCATGAATGCACAATAAAAATCAATATATAAGTAGTTAGAAAAAATTAAAAAAA
>CM065119.1:322500-325000 GCA_033026305.1 Cirrhinus molitorella
TTTACTGCTTGAGTAAAAGTTAGTAAATAAATAAAAACAATAAAACAGGTGGTAAAATGGCAAAATGGTATTTAAAAAAAAAAAAAAAAAAAAAACTGGAAAAATGTGGCCAAAAATAATCTAAAAATAATAATACACAGGAAAATGTGTTCATATTTCAAGAGGAACACTACGCAAATTACCTTCATATAATTTGTCTGATTGATCAATGAATCATTCAGTATAATTTGTGAATCAGTTCAAAAGAATTTGTTTAGTCACACTGTCATTTGTTCAGCTCAAATAAATAATGATATATTTTATGAAATTTGTGACCCTGAAGCACAAAACCAGTCTTAAGTCGCTGGGGTTTATTTGTAGCAATAGCCAAAAATACATTGTATGGGTCAAAATTATTGATTTTTATGCCAAAAATCATTAGGATATTAAGTAAAGATCATGTTCCATAATGATATTTTGTAAATTTTCTACCGTAAATATATCAAAACTTAATTTTTGATTAGTGATATGCATTGCAAAGAACTTTTGGACAACTTTAAAGGAGATTTTTCTTGCACCCTAAGATTCCAGATTTTCAAATAGTTGTATCTCGGCCAAATTTTGTCCTATCCTAACAAATAAAAAAAAATAAAAAAATAAAAAAATAAACTGGTTTTGTGGTCCAGGGTCAGATCTAATGCTTTGGAATGCAGTGAAGTAAAAGTTTCCTCAAATAAAAAGTACAGATACTTGAAAACTTTACTTGTAAGTACTGTATTTTAAAATAATAAAGTACTCGTATAAGAGTGTTTCCAGACCGTGTTTCTTCACAGATCGCTCGTAAACAGGTTCACAGTCATTCATACGCCAATAAATCACAGCGGCCTCATAAAACACGGACGCAGCGTCGCTTTAAACGATCGGCTCTTCAGCGTGAAACGCAGATGCATTCAGACGTGAGTTTGCGATCTCTCTTCAGCAGCTGAGAATGAGCAGGTCTCTGATTGGCTTCACTGGGAATCCTGATGGACGTGAGCTCTGATCATTTCCAGATGTTACTCATCATATTTCCCCACAGCATCGTCCGCCCGTTTCCACATCATTCCATCAGGAATAAACAGCAGCTCGTTTGCCCTAATCGAATCGTGCGTTTCAGCGATGAGACGAGTGAATTACGGCCGCGCTCAGACACATCCAGACCATTCCCTTTCATTTTCTGCCAAATTCCATGTGTTCTGTGGTTTAAAATGCTCTGGATTCCATTTTAATGGTTTAATTAAGGTAATAATAATAAGCAATCAAAGAAGATGTCTAATCAGTATAACTCATAGCTTTATCAGATCATTTATTTAGCTTTTAACAATAATAAGACGCTGTTTAGTTTTTCAAAAATTCTGTGGTGTTTTAACTCATATGGATTCTGTGTTTTATGATTTGTGACCCTGGAGCATAAAACCAGTCTTCAGTATCATGGCTATATTTGAAGCAATAGCCAAAAATACATAGTCAAGTCAAGTCAGCTTTATTTATATAGCGCTTTTTACAATACAGATTGGGTCAAAGCAGCTTTACAGTATCAAACAGGAAGGTAATGTGTCAATAATGCAGAAAGAAACTGTAAACAATTTTCAGTTAAGGGGAATTATTGAATTTAGTGATTTAGTAGTATACAATATACTAAGTGTATTAAGTGTACATAGTATGGGTCAAAATGACCGAGTTTTATTTTATGCCAAAAATCCTTAGGATATTAAGTAAATATCATGTTGCATAAAGATATTTTGTACATTTCCTACTGTAAATATAACAAAATGTAATATGCATTGCTAAGAACTTGATTTGGACAAATTTAAAGGCAATTTTGCTCAATGTTTAGATTTTCAGATTCCAGTTTTTCAAATAGTTGTATCTCAGCCAAATACTGTCCTATCCTAACAAACCATAAATTAATGGAAAGCGTATTTATTAGGCCATAAAGATGATGTATGAACCTCCTTATGACTGGTTTTGTGGTCCAGGGTCACATTTCATACAAATGATGAAAAACCTATTTTAATAATCTTTTCAAACTGAATAAATTCATTTCATTTTGAAGTGAAGTGCCAAACAATAAAAATGATTTTGTGGTGAAGTAAATAACAAAGAAAAACAAATGTAATTTCTACATTACATAATTTAGCTCAGGCAAGAATAATAAAAAAAAGAGTCAATCCAATATTAGTACTTAATTTAAGCTTGTAGAATTAAAAATTTGAACTTATATTTTACTTGGAATCCTTTGTTATTTTTACAAAGATTGTTTAAGTAAATATCGCACACACTTGGGCACAAATAATTAATAAGGTTTTTTTTTTTTGCTGTTTTTGAGATGTATTTCCACTGTTTAATGGTTGTCTTTGTTGTTAGGTTAAATAACTTGCTGTTTTGTAACATCTAGAGTTCATTTACTACTAAAAAAATGACCCATTCATACTCAAACTATTCACTGATTGTTATTGTCATTGTGTATCGTGAGCCAAAT